>JAABOM020075007.1:0-34691 GCA_011800125.2 Solanum clarkiae | reverse complement strand
TGCAACCTCCTTCAACCAAAATTCACACTTATCATATTTAGCATACAATCTCTCCTCCCTTAACCTTTGCAACACAACCTTCAAATGGCCCATATGCTTTTTCCTACTATGAGAATAAATCAAAATATCGTCAACGAAGACCACAACAAAAGAATCAAGATGGGGCTTGAAGACTCTATTCATTAGGTCCATGAAGATGGCCGGCGTATTGGTCAACCCAAAGGACATCACCACAAATTCATAATGCCCATATCTAGTCCAAAAGACTGTCTTGGGAATATAACACTCCCTCACCCTCACTTGATGGTACTCGGATCACAAATTAATCTTAGAGAAAAAGCTAGCCCTTTGCAATTGGTCAAACAAATCATCAATCCTTCGAAGAGGATATCTATTCTTTATAGTGACCCTATTGAATTGCCAGTAGTCAATGCACATTCTAAGTGACCCATCTTTCTTCTTTACACACATCATTGGTGCACCCCAAGGTGATTGACTAGGTCTAATAAATCCCTTCTCCAGCAAATCTTTCAGTTGCTCCTTTAACTCCTTCAACTCCATCGGGGCCATAAGGTAAGGGGGAATGGAGATAGGTTGGGTGTTGGGAAGGACATCTATACCAAAATCTATCTCCCTTTCGGGAGGGACACTGGGTAAGTCATTTAGAAATACATCAAGAAACTCACTCACAATAGGGACCGACTCAATGGAAAGGACTTTGGACTCCACATCTTTCACTCTCACAAGATGATACAAACACCCCTTTGAAATCAACCTAAGGGCTTTAGTGCATGAGATGATCCTACCCCTTACTACCACATAATGACTTTCCTACTCAAGGACGAGTTCATTAGGAAATTGAAACTTGACCCTACGGGTTCTATAATTAATAAAAGCATAGTATGCATGCAACCAATCCATCCCAAGAATAACATCAAAATCAACCATATCTAATTCGACAAGATCACAAGGTAGGATTTTATGCAAAATGAAAACCGGATAATTTCTATACACCCTGCTAGCAACAATAGATTCACCAATAGGAGTAGACACTTCATATGATTCATGCAACAACTCCGACTCAATATGGAACTTTTTAGCAACAAAGGTGGTAACAAAGGAAAGAAAGTTTTCAACATACCGGTAACAACGTCGGGGACTTCACCAACCCCTTTCCTCCAATGTAGAGCATTAAAGTGATTGTGCCTCGGGGTACCACCTTGAGGACTATCTCTACCCAATGGGACCGCATTTGCACCCCAAACTTTTCCATAGTTCCTTGGACAATCCATCCTCTTGTGACCAAGCTCCCCATAATCAAAAGACGCATTGGAACTCTTCAAACATGGGCCCCTATGATACCTTCCACACTTAGGAATACATCATTGGGAGCCATTGAACCCACACCTTGAGGGCTATGGACGTCATTGGCGAACCCCCTATTAGTAGCATGAGGAGGCCTTTGGCCTTGTTGATATCTCCCACCCTTTTAAAACACACCGTCAAAATGAGCTCTCTTGGCCTCATGGCCCCTCCTCTTTCTCAACTTTTCTTCTTCCATTTGCTCGACATATGTCATCAACTGAGAAAAGTCCATGTCAATAATAAGCATTGCGGATCGACACTTTTCACTTACCAAATCGGGGATCCCCATAACAAACTTATTCATTCTTGACATAGAATCAGCCACCAAGTGAGGAGCATACTTGGAAAATGATTACATTTGAGGGCATAGTATCTCACACTCATACCACCTTGCTTCAAGTTCATAAACTCAACCAACTTTGCTTCCCTAAGCTCAAGAGGGAAGAACCGATAAGGGAAGGCCAATATAAATTCCTCCCAAAACACCACGTATCCATTACCCTTCTCACCCTTCCATTGATCAAATCAAATTTGAGCTATCCCTTTGAGTTGGTACACCGCCAACTCCACCTTTTCATTTGGCCCAACACCCATAATAGACAAGATTTTATAGGTTTCATCAATAAACTCTTGTGGATCTTCATCTACCTTAGATCCATGGAAAACTAGAGGATTTATCTTCATGAATTCTCTTACCCTAGCTCTCGGGTTAGTAGCATGAGGGGCTTGGGCCCCTTATTGGACTTGATTGGCCACCACTTCGGCAAGCATAGTGAGGGCATCCTGGAGCTCACCGTTAGTGGGTTGCTCCTCGGGAGTTTGGGTCCGTCTTCCTCTAGTATTCGGCATGATGTAGCATAGAAAAGAACAATCGTTAGGGGGTGAATACTTATCACAATTCTATAGGACGACTTAGGACATGAAGAAGGGAAACATTTCCTGAAACATCTTATAGCCTCCTATTCATAGTCATGGAATGCTTCACAGCCATGAATATGAATCTAATTAATGTGGTGTGTTCGACTCCAAGGATCTATCAACCTAGTGCTTTGATACCAAGTTTGTCACGACCCAAGCCTAGGGCCTAAACGTGACACGACGAATGGGGAACCCAAAGGGACCCAAACAAACCTCTTAACTTGTCATTACATATCCTTTGTCGTGGAAGCATACAAAGACATAGAGATAAGAATGGAGCGATGGGACTAAGGGAAAGCTTACATAAACATCATAACAAGAGTTAAGAGTCAAAGCACATACATAAATACACAACATATCCAACAAGCACCTCTAATACGTAGATATTGCGGGGGCCAAGACAAGCTAACCAGGCTCACCCTCACTGTCAAATATAACATAATATAGTATCTCAAAACATAAATAATAGGGAAGGACATAAAACAAAGTCTCCGAAATGGAGGACTCACCAATAAGCTTAGAATAGCACCGTCTAGCCACGTGGAGGAGGAGGATGATCAATTGGGGCACCGGTACCTACATAGTGATATCATGTAGGCAAGAGTATGCGTTAGTACTTTTGAATATACTAAGTATGTAGGATGCAATGCAACAATAAACAAGCTCCATAGCCAAAATACACATATTAGACAATAGACATAATATAGCGGTATGACATGTATGATCGATGCATAAGTAAAACATGCTAGGGTAAATCATGCTTATGTAAGATATCATATGTATAGAAGAGACCAAGATAGAATCCTAACTTTAGATGGGAGATGCAGTTCACACCCGGACACCATGGTGGCGAGGTACTACACCCTTCACAGGGTTGATGTCATTTAACCCGGACACCCTAGTGGCAAGGTACTACACCTCTCACATGGTTGATTCCATTCTCCCTGGACACCCTGGTGGCAAGGTACTACACCCCTCACATGGTTGATGCCATTCACACCCGGACATCCTAGTGTCAAGGTACTCACCCCTCACATGGTCGTCTGGGCACTTATGCCCCTGGACAGAACCTAGTGTAATACAACAAATTAAATAAAACATACATATATATCATGTCTATAAGCTTATTTCATCATGAAAACATCATACATATCATATCTCATGCTTTGAACCTTCAACTCCTCATGAAACCATAACCGGACACTTTATGAAACACTTGGCAGGTGTGCAATGGGGGTAAAAGAGCATGCAGTTTAGAGATGAATCATGCAGGAAAATTAGTGGTAAAGCCTTTAATCAACACCTTGCAATACCCCTAAGACATTCATATCAAAACCCCTCATCAATTCCAACATTAGATCCAAGATTTAAAGCTCAAAACATGCTAAAACAATCATACTTTCATGAATTAAAATCACTGTGCAGTAAATTTCTCATTATACAAGACCCATATGTAAAATTAACTTTAAATCATGCAATATTAAGTAAAAGAGGGTTTAGGCACCATGGGTGGAAGGACCTAATGGTTCAACACCACATACCTTAGCTTTTGTGAAGTTCTTGAAGAAGCCTTTAATGGAGATTTGAAGCTTGGATGAGGTCCTTGAGGGAATCCTTGAGATTGGCCGTAAGGTTGGGACTTGAATTTAGGGTTAAAAATGAGTTTAAGGGTTTGGAGAAATATCAGGGAATGTTTTTGGATATTATGAGGGTGAAATAAGACTAAGTATGGATAAAAATACATTTGGAAAATTTGGGCCCAACACTTAGAATATCTTGGACCACACTTAAAACCTGCCAGGTGAGCAAAAACACATCTCTACGTTGTGGAGAGGACACAGAGATGATTTTACACTATGGTACACCCAAGGCTCGTCGCGGAGGCATCACGGAAAGCCCTCTAGAATTCTTTCCTTAAAAATTTATAATTGCTATTCTTTCGCTCTTAAATCGAAGTTAGACCCTTTTTCACATAATTTTGACCGGCTGATCACAAATATGTAGTCAGATTTTATAAATAACGAATGGATATTTAGATATAAAGAAATCAAAATTTTAGGCATTTTGAGGCACATTTTTGGGTACTTTTTGTGGTCGTTTCTCTACGGCTCATAGTCCCCTTTGTGATCCCACTTTACACTTAAAAAAATTTCCATATTCCATTTCTTTGGCCCTTTTACACCTTTCCACATGTGGGACATTGCAATATCTCCCCCTTGGGAACATTCGTCCTTGAATTTGCTAAAGGCAAGGTCTAAGGAATAGAATACATACATCATATGCAAAATGTAACATATACATCATGAGAAGTTTTCAAATCATGCTTCAAATAACATATACAATGAAACTGTGAAATCACATAAGCACGCATAGATGACATGAAAATGACATGCAAGGATGGGGAGATTCCCAAATAGGAAAAATCATAGTACCTCCAGCTTGATTAGAATGGAAGAGATAGGGGTATCACTTCTTCATATCAACTTTGGCTTCCCAAGTAGCACCCCTCCACTGGTTGGTTCCTCCAAAATACTTTGATGGGTGTTGCATCTGTATTTCTCAACCTTTTCACTTGCCTATCTAAGATTTCCGCTGGAACTTCCTCATAAGTCAAATTCTCTTCAAAATTCACCACCTCTAATGGCACATTAAAATTTGGGTCTCCGACACAATTACTTAACATAGATACATGGAAGACCGGATGAACCATGCCCATGTCCATAGGTAACTCTAATTCATATGCATCTTTACCCACATATTTCAAGATCTAGTAAGGTCCTACATACCTAGGGCTCACTTTCCTTTCTTGCCAAAAAAGACTACATCCTTCATTGGTGAAACCTTTAAATACATCCAATCATCAACTTTAAATTCAAGGTCTCTTCTGCTAGTGTTAGCATAGGACTTTTGCCAGCTTTGAGCCTTTTCCAATCATTCCCTTATCATCCTCACCTTCTTCAAAGCTTCCATTACCAAATCCAAACCTAATAGAGCCATTTCTCCCACTTTAAACCACTGAACTAGGGATCTAATATGCTTACCATATAAGGCTTGAAAGAGAGCCATTCCTATGCTCGAGTGATAGCTATTGTTGTAAGAAAACTCTATAAGTGGAAGATGCTTATCCCAACTATTCTTACACTCTAAGACACAAGCCCTAAGCATATCCTCAAGAGTTTGAATGATTCTCTATTCTTGACCATCTATTTGTGGGTGAAATACCCTGCTATCTTGATTTTAGTTCCAAGGCCTCTTTGGAAAGACCTCTAAAAGTTCTAAGTGAATTGAGCACCACTATCCAAGATAATAACTAAAAGAGCCCCGTACAATCTCACCTACTCATGAATGTACAATTTGACATAATCTTCGGTACCATAAGTCATCCTAACCAGTAGGAAGTGAGATGACCTTGTCATTCTATTAATAATAACCTAAATAGAATCAAAATTCCTTCTAGTCTTTGGTAAACCAATGACAAAGTCCATTTTAATCTCTTCCCACTTTCAAGTAGGAATCTAAATATCTTGTGCTAGGCCATCCGATATTTGATGTTCGGCTCTGACTTGTCGAAAATTATGGCAATCGGCTACAATCTTGGTTGCCCTCTTTTCTTGCCACCCCACCAATGGACCTCCTTCAATTCTCTATATATCTTAGTAGAACCAGTGTGAATGAAATAGTATGCGTTATGGGCCTCTTTCAAGATTAAGTCTCTCAATCCATCAATATTGAGCACACATAACCTACCTTAGTACCTAAGGACACCATCTTCCCCTCGGGAGAAAACTCCACCTTGCCATCCTTCACCAATGACTTTAATTCCACCAAAGCAGGGTCAAGGTCTTGTTTTGATTTGACCTCTTCCACCAAGGAAGACTTAGAACCACCAACAATCACCACACCTCCATTTTTAGCCTTATCCGACCTAATTCCCAATCTAACCAATCGATCAACTTCTCTCACCAATTCCTTCTTTTCATAATCTATATGAGCCATACTCCCCGTGGACACTCTATTTAGAGCATTAGCCACAATATTTGCCTTGCCTGGATGATAATGTGCACCATCTTAAGGAGTTCCAACTACCTTCTTTGCCTTAAATTTAGATCTCTTGGGTGAACATGTATTGGAGACTCCCGTGGTCGGTGAACACATCTACATGAACCCCATATAAATAGTGATGCCATATCTTCAAAGAAAATAACACTACCGCTAATCCAAATCATGGGTGGGTTAATTATGATTATGCGCCTTTAGTTGCCTAAAAGCATAGGCAATGACCTTGTCATTTTGCATCAACACACACTGCAAACCAACTTTTGAAGTATCACCATAAATCACAAACCCTTTTGATCTTTCTGGTAGAGCCAAAATAGGAGCAGATGTAAGAATGTCTTTCAAAGTTTGAAAACGTCTTTCACATTCAGCAGTCCAAACAAATTTGGAATTCTTTTGTGTTAACTTTGTCAAAGGAGAGGCAATTGAAGAAAAACCCTCATAAATCTTCAGTTGTATCCCGCCGAGCCCAAGAAACCCCTAATATTCATTGGAGTCAAGGGTCTAAGCCAATTTCTTATCACCTCCAACTTTTTTTAATCCATTTTAACCCCTTCACTGACCCCACAAGACCCAAGAATGCGACTTCCTCCAACCAAAACTCACATTTGTCGAATTTGGAAAACAACCTTTCCTACCTCAATGTTTGCAACACAAACTTCAATGTTTCATATGTTCTTTTTCACTCTAAGAATAAATCAAAATATTATTAATTAATACCACCACAAACATGTTGAGGTAGGGTTCAGACCCTATTCATGAGAGCAATAAATATTTTTGGAGGATTAGTTAGATCGAGGGACATCACCATAAATTCAAAGTACCTATATCTAATTTGGAAGGATGTTTTGGGAATATCACACTCCCTTACCATCAATTTATGAAACCTCGACCGTAGGTCAATCTTTGAGAAGTGACTAGCCCCTTGTAGTTGATCAAATAGGTCATTTATCCTTAGCAAAGGGTACTTGTTCTTAACGATGACCTTGTTGAGTTGTCAGTTGTCGATGCACATTCTAAGTGAGCCATATTTCTTCCTTATAAATAATACCGTCGCACCCCAAGGTGACTTGCTAGGCCTAATAAAACCCTTATCCAATAGGTCCTTCAATTGATCCTTCAACTCTGCCGGGGCCATGCGGTAAGGGAGAAGAAAAATGGATTAAATATCGGGGAGGAGGTCTGTACCAAAATATATCTTTCTTTTGGGAGGGACATCAGGAAGCTCATGAGGAAAAATATCAAGAAACTCATTAACCATCGAAACCAACTCAATAGGAGGGATTTTAGACTTAACATCCCTAATCCTTAAAAGATGGTATATACAACCCTCAGAAATTAACTCCCGAACCTTAAGACAAAAGATGTGTCATGACCCAAGCTTAGTGCCTAGATGTGACATGGTGAATAGTAAAATCGAAGGGAACCTAAACAAGCCTCTTAACATATCATTTGCATATCCTTGGTTGTTGAAAGCAAATTTAATCAACAAGCAAGCAACAAATAATTATAAAGGGAATGGAACTTTGGACTCAAGCTATGAGAATGTTATAGGGAAGAGGATTTGCATGAATCACATAACAAGTAAAGTCTAAGGGGTGGGTAAGTATGACTCATGCTATGGGGATGATTTAGGGACTTGGAACTTCCATTTCATCATTAACATACAAAAAGCATAGAAAGGAATAAGTGACTAAGGGAGTCTTTCATTATTATGTAGTAATAATAAGAGCTAAGCTCAATACACAAGTATCCATATCCAACAACACCTTTAATATGAATGGAACAGGGACTAAGACATCTCTCGGGCTCACTCTCAAAAGATAAGTACCCAATAATAGTCAAGTCTAAGCAAAAAATGAAAGTAAGATGGATATTATCCCCAGAGCAATCTTCAAACGATCTGGCTAGCCACGAGGAGGGAGAGAATGAATAGGAGGTCCAGTCTCTACATAGTTAGATTATATAGGCAAAAGAAGTATGTGTTAGTACTTGAAATGTACTTAGTATACGGGGTGCAATGCAACAAGGGAGCATAATCTACAATTAAACAATATGCATATTCATAGTGAATGGATATAAGCTCAATATGACATGAATTATCAATGCTTTAACCAATATGTGCATGAAGAATAATTAAATTATGTGACATATGAAACATAGGTGGGAAGGGACCATAACCGACAAATACGTTCAACTTAACTAGTACTTGGAATCCCGATGTTCACTCCACACCGAAAAATGAGTGGTCTACTTTTCCAAGGTAAACCATCCACTCAGCTTACAATATAACCTTTTCGGAGAGTGTTGACAAATATCCCTACCTTATGAAATAAGCTTTTTTGGAGGTGGCGCAAGATGTCATTACTTTACGGTATAACCTTTTTGGTAGGTATCACAAGACATGTTTACCTTACGACATGGACTTTTCAGTGTATTAAGATATGTCCTTCCTTTATGATACAATCTTTTCGAAGGGATTACAATGTAATCTACATTGAGGTATGACCTTTTCGGAAGATATAATAGAATACCCTATGGTGGCTCATAGTGATGGGACCATGGCTACCATCCAAGGTCTACTTGATGCTAGGTCAATTATCTTACAGAATACTCAATTTGTATACTTATTCATAGCTTACATAGTTTCATAACTCATGGTAGTATGATAAGAGTAGCTCATCAAACCATTACATCATGATATCAAGAAAGGGCTTCGTATTAGTCATACATATGTAACATTCTCATGAGCTCATAGCATGCATAATAGCCCTTTAACATTTATAGTATTTATAATTCACATGTCTGATAATAAGACTTTAGTCAACATAGGATCTTGTAAAATACTTTAGTCAAAACGTAGTGCGTAATATACACATAAGCTTGAAATCATGCAATTCAAAAGTATAGAATATAAGAGGAGTAAAACCAATTCATTTTAAAGTCATTCAAATCAACCTACTAGCACTGTAGTAAAATCCTCATTTTGGGTATCTTGAAATCCATCTAAAGTCCACAAGTTGATTCATAACTTTTCATAGCATCATAGAGTACATAACTTTAATATCATAAAATCCATCTCAATATCAAACCCCAATGGTATTTAAGAATAATAATATAATTACTTGAAGAATTCAAACTTAAATCATGTGCACAATGCACAATAAGAATTACTTATAAAGTATACAACTTTAAAATCATGAAATTTGATAAAGAGAGAAGGATTGGGTTTATGGGTAGAAGAATCCCCATGAATGAAGCCCAGGTACCTTAAACTTAGAGTTTTCTTGCAGACAGACTTGAGGAAGACTTGAGGGTTGAATTGGGCTCTTGAAATCTAAAGCAAGTTCTAGAGATTCTTGAAATTTAACGGGATAGTTGATGACGTTTTGGAGATGATTTGAGAGATTTTTGTGAGCTTTAGGGATTAAAAATGGCTAAGGAATAAGGGTTTCTCGTTATATAGGCATTGGGTTATTACCCAATGGCCCTTAAGTGAAAATAGAACATCAAGGAACATGTTGAACTAGTTTGCAATAAGTCCACGATACGGACTTGCAACAGACTAGTACATTTTGGCGAAGTTCAACTTTTCCCCTATTTTGGCCTAGGAATGGGTTTAGGCCCTTTTTTCACTAGTGTGCAAGAAGTTGGCGACGCGAACTGGTCGCGTACCTTTTCTGGTTCAACCCCCATAGCAAAAGATTAGTTTGCTTTATGAGTCATCTAAAATTGAAAGACCACCCCTCTCCTACACAATTTTGCCCTCTAAAAATGAATTTAAAGTCGAATTTGCAAAATCATGCACAAATTTTGAGATATCTAAGAAATACACTATAGGGCATTTTCCGAGGCACATGAGAAGTGTTACAATTTCTTCCCTTTGGGAACATTCATCCCCAAATTTAAGGGAAACATATGTAAGAAGAGTAGAAAATTTCTAGCCTAACATGAATGCAATCCATGTACTTAAACATTATTCTCAACAGTTTCAAACGTATACATCAAAGATCACTAAAACTTGTTTCCATGAACATGTATGCATGCAAAAATGACATGAGGGCTGAAACTTAAGACTTGAAATCATATGTATGATTTAATTTGTTACCTTAGGCTTGAATAGAGTGAAAGAGGTACACATATTGCTTCTTTATCTCCGCTTCGACTTTCCAAGTGACACTTTGACTTGTTGATTCCTCCAAAGGGTTTTGACGGATGCCACATCTTTGTTTTTTTAACCTTTTCACTTGCCTATATAATATTTCCACCAGGACCTCCTCATAGGTCAAGTTATCTTCTACAACACCCATAACTTCCAAGGGCACTGTAGAACTTGGGTAACTGACACACTTCTGATCACGCTCAAGATACACCTCTTTTTAAAATAAAAGCAATCATCAAAGTTATAAACCTAACCAAGGTTAGGGTCGAATCCCATAGGGAATACCGGACTTTACAAATTGGTTCACTAATAACCAACTCAAGAGTTAACTAACTCAATTCCAAAAAAAGAGGCGGGGGAGGGGGGAGATTTGCAATGATTGATAAGAAATTAAATTAAACTAACTAAATTGGAAGATAAGCAATAATGGAGAGCAACTTGGGTATCCTGTTTCCTATGATTCACTAACTCAATATTCCGAGATGTCACAACTCTCAACTAGAATATCGCATGCAGGACGATAATTTATTTTCTTCTAACCCTTTGATCAAAGGTGAAGGTCGAATTTAACCATGGGACTTAGCCTATCTCAATAGTATGCTCAACTAACTGTTACCCATAGTCCAGTCAACCTCTCCTTGGTCTAGTTCGGTTGATTAGATGAGAAAATATCATCGAATCCTTTTAATCACTCTCTTTTCGTATTCATTACCATCTATATCGGGAAGGTAACATTAGGCAAGTTCTAATGTTGTCCACCTCTAGAAAACATTCAAAATAAAGAGATATGACTAAAACATGCAAATACCCATTCTAAGAATTGCAAATAATCTGGGTTTTCTAAGTTAGATTCTCATGGTTCCCACAACCCTAAGTTGTGGGTTTAGCTACTCATATCTTGGGCAAATAAAGAAAAAATGAATAGAGAAGATATGGTTAATCACTTATCCAAGAAGATTGAAGAACAAGAAAACCCAATTTGCATTGATAATCACAATATTAAAAGATGAATTGAATCCACAAGTGAATCTCTTCTCCAAAATTTAGTCTCCAAAACTAAAACCCTAAGAATATTCTTATTTCATGCTCTTTACTCTATTCTCAACTGTAATCTCTGTAAAAATCTGAAAACTGTGCTTAAATGACCTAGTATTAACTATTTATAATATTTACAAACAAGTCTCTAAATAATTAGAAAAATTGGTTGGTGCACCCTACGACTTGTAGTTATGACTCGTAGCTAGGGTCACGACTCGTAATCGGGCTTTCATATTCAGCTCATTGATCTTGGACTTCACTGCTACGATACATCTTCATGAGTCGTAGTCTAATCTACGACTTGTATTTTCCTCTCATAATCCATATCTACAGCACTTGGTCCAACACTGGGGAACATTAGAAATTGCTATGGAACCTTTTGATATGGCTTGTAGAGTGATCTATGACTCGTAACTGGGTTTCGTGTGGCTAAACTTTAGTTTTTCCTTCAACACTAGAAATCTCCACGAGGCCACCTCTACAACTCGTAAACTGAGCTACGACTCGTAGAGGGTCTCAAATGTCTTCAAAAATCAGCAAAACCTGCAATATTTCCCAAAATTGCACCAACCTGATTTTTGTGTAAAAACAAACACAAAAACACATAAAAACCATAAATGTCACATTAAGAACACACAAAATCTCAATTTTTAGGCATCAAATGTGCTGTATTTTGACAGCACATCAACACCATCAACTTAAAATTATTCCTTATCCTCAAGCGATGACTCAATCTAATTAGACAACACAACACACAAAACAGAACTAATGGCATATTTCTTGTATGATTCAAGATTAAGTACCCACACCAACTTTCCAAATCAAGATTAGATAGCTATTTTGGCAAACCAAGACATAATGATGCATCTGACGACACAATTGTAACAAGCAAGAAAATATCCATAATCCACAATCACTGAACAAGTTAAGTGCTAACAATGCAATCCAGATGCCCTCACAGAAAGAAGTCCCAAGTAACACGCTCAAAGATGATTTGAAGATTAACACTAGGACTATGCAAAGATACTCACACTCACAAAGATATTCATGCACATTGGCAAATAACATGGGCTTGCCCCTATGCTCATGACTCAAATTTTCAACTAGCCAGACTAGGATCACTATAGGACATTCTAGGCTTGTAACATAGGTTGATGGGGCTTTGTTCGGGCATTTTTGGAATCAAGTGACTAAAGGCCATCCTTAAACTCCGTTTTTCATCACTTTCACCTTACCAACTCAATCAATTCACCTTATTCTCCATTTTTTTCATATTCAAGCATTTTCTTCTCATTTTTTAGCTTTTGCCTCATTTTCACAAATCATTTTGCTTCTAATCTCAATCTAAGGCATATTTTTTTTATCCCGGTACATGATATTCTTCTTTTTCTTTCTTCTTTTTAATTCCCAACTAACCACCTTATCTTTGTGATTTTACGTCTACATCGACCAGCCTCAACTTCGGCTTTTAGCCTATATTGAAGTATATAATATCTACTCCCCAAACCAAGGCCACTTTTGGCAGCCACACTCAACTTAGGCATTTTGCCTCAGTCAAGGTTCACAATGCTCAAGGATAGACCAGGGCCAATCTTAAGGTTCATCACTAGATAAGGCTAGGCTAACTAGGTGCTTAAGAAAGAATTGGTTCATTAAGGCTCAAATATTTGGAATAAGGGGTAAAACATCATTTGGTCAGTTATTTAAGGCTAAAGTGGACTAATTAAGGAACAAAGGCCTATAATTAGCTCCTAATCCATTTAATCTACAATCCGACTTAGAGTAGCAGGGTAATCTATGAATTAGCACAAAATATACATGAATCTGGCAAAATAAGCTCACTCACACATGGCATTACATACACTATCAACAAGAAACTCACAGATCATGCTTCATATCTCAACTACCCTCACTCATCAAGAAAAACATTGACAAACACCCAAATTTGCATGGTTGCAATTTAACTACTAATAAAAAATTTTGGTGAGTACCAATTTTCAAAATATTTCAGCATAATCATCAAAACATTGTACATGCCATAAGCTCAAGTACTACATGCTACAAATATTATCTGAAACATTCTGGACATGTCGATTCAACAAATTAAATATCCATGAGGAAAAAGAACACATGCAAGAAAATATCGGGATAAAAATTTGGGGTAGTTATGAACCAAAAGCTACTCAAACTTCACCCCACTCTATAACTGCCCACACCCCATCGAGAAACATTGTACATTGTCCTCAATCTATAATATTAAAATCAAAGTAAATACAAAGGGTCAAACACAAACATATCTTGGTGCCTAAGCACCAGTCTCGGGTTGTACCTGATCATCTCCCTCCTGAGGGGTAGTCTTCGCAGTAGCCGAACCCGATGAGCCAACACCCATCACTTTATCATGCTCTTGGTTAGTCTCAGCTCCTCTTCTTGCCTCGATATCTGCAAGACCATCCCAAGCTCATCCTCTGCCTTTTCCTCATCAACCTCGGAGATCTTCAGACCTTCATAAGGGGACTCTTGTCGCGGGAAGGCTATGTGGAATCCTTCGTGGCAAACAAATCAAATAACGGCTCCGAACTCTAGAATTGTAACTAGTGCCGCTAATGAATAAGTCATGTAAGCCCTAAGTTTTGCAATCTCCTCATGTATGGCTGACAGATCTGATGGCCATGCCTCGGCTAGCCTCTTTTGCACCTGATCTGTGGCAACCCTTGCAAGAGGATGTCACTTCTGTATGTTCTAAGCTTATATAATACTTACAAACATACGAAGAATTTAACACGTGATACATTAATCATATTTACGTAATGAATTCAAAATAGTTAAAGGTGTAGAATTTAGTTCTAAAGGTGGTTTAGTTGATTTCTAGCTGAAGTTTTTTGGCGTAAGTACCTTGCAAGTAATTTAAACAACTATCTTGCGAGATATTCATATATTTCCCATATTGTGGTAGCATGCTGAAAAGTATTACCAATGTTAAAATCCAAGGACAAAAAATGTACAAGTTTTCATCTCATACAATCATCTTAACATAAATGGTATTTTAATATAGAAACAAGCTTGTCAGCTCAAATTTAACTAAACAAGCTAAAACTTAAATTTACAAATCATGGTTCTATAATTTACACCAGCCTTTCAAATTTATACATACATATGAAACATGAGAATCATGTACTTGTCCCAAAACTACTACAATATATATGTCTAAATGTAAATGTGATCTTCTGCACAACTCCCAAAATTTATCTTCAGTGGCCATCCTCAAGCATCATCTCGGGTACTCCCTACGATAGAAACATTATCACTAAGCATGATGCTTAGTAGTGTATAAGCTAAAAGCTGAGAATCATAAATCCCTCATTTTACCATTCTTAAGTCAAAGAGAAACACAATTGGAATAGTAAATAGACCAAGTGAATAAATACATCAATAGTATCAAGTAGGATATTTAAAAATCTAAGTACCAAGGGTTCTTGGACCAATTTTTACAAGACATTCAAATATCAAGTTTCGCCCAGTATGTAGGTCATGTCATCACACCAAAGAAAATCAAGTATCAAGAAGGACTGAATCCCTGTATCAAGAAGGGTGACCCAATTATCAAGAGAACCAAGAACCATATTAAGAGTGACTTTTCTAGTTTGTGCATAAAATGGACTACTTCCATACTTAGGATGAACCAAAAATTCATAATCAAGATGGTAATTGATCCAAACAAGAGGCATGCCAATGGTGACAAACTCACAACCAGAAGAAGGACAAAGTCTACAAGGATGTCACATAATCAGACAATTCGTACAAATGGGCGAATTAAGCAAGTTCCTTGGAAGTCCCAAAATAAATCAACACAACTAGATAAAATGACAAGAACATAGCTGAGATGATAAGATAACATTCAAATGTACCAGTAGGTGACAAAGGCGCAAGAACAAGTTTTAACATGAACTTGAACCTTTTGGCATGCAACTGACCCTATTGATTTCAAGTCGTGGATCAATACGACATCCGTTTCTTCAATTAATTTTCAAAGGATAGGGGATTTCTCAACTTTGCTCTAAGGAACTAATTTATTGCATGTGTTTTTATCAAAAAACAGGTCATAAGAGTGTTTATAAGGTTTTATATGGTCATTTAACCAACTTACTTTGGGAAAAACATATTTTATGTCAAAAGCATGTAAAAAGAAAAATTGTTCAATAAGGTGGCTGCCCAAATTTTCCTTTTTCAATCCTTATTTATTTTGTTCACACATAATAATTATTATTAAGGCTTGTTTAACATGTATGATTGCAAAAACGTAAATAAATTTCACTAAAATGAACCCCTCCCTCATTCCTTTTTACGATTCAAGGAACCTATTTCTCTAACGACACAAACTCAAGTCAAAGAGTTATGAAGTAAAGGTTCATTTTATCTTGAGGGAATACCTTTTTGGAAGTAAATACATTATCTAATAATAAGGGCATTACAACTCTCTACCCCTTAAGAAATTTTGTCTCAAAATTTAACTTATGCTTGTCTCAAAATAAGTGCGGATATTGGGTCCTCATATTCTCGTCCCTCTCCCAAGTGGCTTCTTCTCCTGAATGGTTTCTCCAAAATAGCTTTACTAAAGGAATTTTCTTGTTTCTAAGTTCTTTTGTTTCACAAGATTGAATATGGATAGGTTTCTCCTCATACGTCAAGTCTTGATTAACCTCAATAGATTCAACTTACAGAATGTGAGAAGGTTCAGAATGATATTTTCTAAGCATTGACACGTGGAAGACATTTTGAATCTTGTCCAAATCAAGTGGTAATGCTAATAAATATACAACTGGTCTTACTCTTTCAAGTACCTCATATGGTCCAATAAGTTTTTCCTTTTGGCCAAATATGGTAATCCTCTTCTCTGGAGATACTTTTAAGAATACTTATCACCAACTTGATACTCAATATCATGCCTTTTAAGATCAGCATATGATTTTTGTCTATCCGAAGCGATCTTCAGACGATCCTTGATCACCTTTACCTTGTCTTCTGTTTGCTGCACAATTTCAGGACCAATAAGTTTTCTATCACGAACTTCACTCCAACAAAGAGGAGTATGACATTTTCTTCTATATAAGGCTTCATAATGAGGCATTGTAATACTCGATTGGTAGCTATTGTTGTAAACAAATTCTACTAAAGCCAAATGTTTATCCCAAACTCCATAATGCATGCTCAAAGCATATCCTCTAGAATTTGTATCACTCTTTTAGACTGACCGTCTGTCTGAGGATGAAATAAGGTGTTGAAATTCAACCTGGTACCCAAGGCCTCTTGCACTCTAGACCAAAATCTAGATGTAAACCTTGGGTCTCTGTCGGAGACAATAGAGATAGGTATTCCATGCAGCCTTATAATCTCATTAATGTATAGTTCTGCTAACCTCCCAAGTGAATAATCCATCCTGATTGCTAAGAAGTGAGCATTTTTGTTAATCTATCCACTATCACCCATACAACATCATAGTTCTTTTGAGTGTGAGGAAGTATAGAAATAAAGTCCGTTGTTATTCTCTCCCATTTCCATTCTGGCATCAATAAGAGTTGGAGTAGCCCAACTGGAACTTGATGTTCTGCTTTTACTTGTTGACAAATTAAACATTTTGAAATGTACTATGCAATGTCTTTCTTCATACCATTCCACCAATAGTGTTCTTTAAGGGTCCGATACATTTTCGTATATCCAGGGTGCATGGCATATGATGACGTGTGTGGTTTATTCTAGATTTCTCTTTTTAGTCTTTCATCATTAGGGACAGACAATCTATCTTGATAAGATAAGACACCATCCTTCATTAATGAAAAATCATGTTTTTCTCTATCCTGAATCTTTTTTGTCAGCTTCATGAGTTTCTCATCTAACTTTTGTGCTTCTCTAGCTTGCTCAAGCAATGCAGGTTTAATTTGCAGCTGGGAAATGCTCGAGCCAGATGAATGAAGTGCAATACGAATATTCGTTGCTCTTAACTCAACAAATAAAGGCAATGGACTTAAGGATGACCTTGCAGAGGACTTTCGACTTAAGGCATCTGCAACAACATTAGCTTTCTTGGATGATAATCAATTGTGCGATCATAATCCTTAATGAGCTCAAACCATCTACATTGTCTTAGGTTCAGCTCCTTTTGTGTACCCAAGTATTTTAGGCTTTTATACTGGTGAATATGTAAATTTTTTGTCCATACAGATAATGTCTCCATATTTTTAAGGCAAATACTATAGCAATAAGTTCCTGATCATGAGTAGGACAATTCAATTCATGTGGTTTTAATTTCCGAGATGCATAAGAAATAACTTTCCCTTCTTGCATTAGAACACACCCTAGACCACGATCAGATACATCACCATATATACATACTCCTTCCCTCTATTGGTAGAGTAAGTATGAAAGCTTGCATCAATAAGCATTTAAGAATTTCAAGTCTCTCTTGGGATTTGTCACTCCGAATAAACTTTTCCTCTTTCTTCAAGAGATTGGTCAAAGGGGAGGCTATAATGAATAAGCCTTTCACGAACCTCCTATAGTATCCTGCCAAGCCTAGGAAGCTTCTTACTTCGGTTGGACTTTTAGGAGTCTTCCATTCAACAATTCCTTGGATTTTACTAGGATCCACCTTTACACCTTCGACTGACACGACGTGCCCTAAAAAGGTCACTTCATTTAGCCAAAATTCACACTTGGAAAGTTTTGTATAAAGTTCTGTCTCCTTCAAAATTCGCAAAACAATTTGGAGATGCTTATCATGATCTTCACTACCCTTAGAGTATACTAAAATATCATCTATAAAAACTACAACAAAGTGATCTAGATATGGCTTTAATATTCGATTCATTAGTTCTATGAAAATTGTGAGATCATTAGTCAATTCAAATGGCATCACAAAAAATTCTTAATGACCATACCGAGTTCTAAAAGAAGTTTTAGGAATATTTTTTTCTCTAACGCGCAGTTGATGATACCTAGAGCTCAAATTGATCTTTGAGAATAAATTAGCAGCTCTCAACAGATCAAATAAATCATCAATCCTTGGCAGTGGATATCTATTCTTGACTATTATTTTGTTGAGTTATTTGTAGTCAATACACAATCTAAGAATTCCATCCTTCTTCTTTACAAATAAAATAGGGGCTCCCTAAGGAGAGACAATGGGATGGATAAAAACCTTCTCAAGAAGTTCTTGCAACTAAGTTCTTAACTCTTTTAGTTCTGCTGGATCCATCCTATAAGGAGTAATAGAAATACGAGTAGATCCTGGAATAAGTTTGATTGGAAATTCAATTTCCCTTTCCGGGGGAAACCCTAAAAGATTTTCTGGGAAGACTTCTGGAAAGTCGCACACAGTAGGTATTTCTTTAAGACTAGGGCTCTATAAGCATGTATCAACTATGTGAGCAAGATACGCATCACAACCTAGTCGGATCATCTTTCGTGCCAACACCGTAAAAATAATACTAGACGTCAATGATCTTTCACCTTGTACAATAACATGAGAAAATGTAGGGTCCTTAAAATTCACATGCTTTGATATACAATCCACTACTGCATCAAAATTTATAAAGCCAATTCATCCCAATAATAACATCAAAATCTTGGAAGGACATTTCAATCAAACCGGACAGGAAAACTAGGTATCCTATCATGAAGGGACAAACTCGATAAATTTGATTACAAATAACTCGGTAGCCGAAGGGGCTTTCAACTAGCACATTATAATCAAGCCTCACATAATTTACATTTTCAGGAAGAATGAGTGATGAATAAATAAAAGAATGTGTAGAACCACGGTCAAATAATGTAAACACACATAAGCTAAATAAATGAAATTTACCAACAACCACGTATTGTCCATATTTATCATCCCTCTAAGATCTTCTTGTGTCCCTTGGCCCATTAGGTTGATTTGCTCTACTTTCTCCAGCCGCTTGGATGTTTTCTAGTCTTGCACCTCTATTGGTTTGAGGAGGAGTAGTAGAAGGCTTCTAAACCGAGCTTTCAGTGCACAAGGAAGGAACCGGTTTAGGACAGTCCTTCACTTTATAGTCAAACCTTCCACAGTTAAAACACGTACCAGAAGCTCTCCTACAAACACCATAATGATTCTTCCCACATTATTCACTGGTAGGAACACGAGTCTTGGCTTGACCATTATTTAGAGTGCTACCTGTAGAATAATCTGATCTGCTTTGCTTGTGTTGAGGTGACTTGTTAATACCACTAACCTTAGAATCATCAAATCGTCCTTTTTTGTATGGACCTTCGAAATCTAATCTAGGTTTCGGAGTTTATTTTCATGTCTACTAGCTTATTTCTTATCAGGTCTTTCCCATGTAAGAGCAGCGTTAAGTAATTTACAGAAGTTCTCATGTTGCAAGATTGCCACATTTTTCTGATATAATAATTCAAGCTGTCCTCAAATCTCCTGCATTTATCTTTCTCCTCTTTAGTAATATCTCCAGCATAATGAGAAAGCCTTAAGAACTTTTGTTGATATTCAAGAATAGACATGTTTCGCTATCTCAAACTTAAAAACTCTTTTTTCTTAGCATCATAGTAGGCAGGTGGAACATACTTAATATGAAATTCCTTGACAAAATCATTCCAAGTCAGAACTGGAGTTTTTACCTTGGCATTTGGAACACTCACCCACCTATCATAAGCATCCTTTTGTAATAGTGAAACAACATACTTACATTTTGCAACATCTGAACACTCCAATTGCTCAAACACCCTCTCTATGTGTTTCAACCATTGTTCAACATCAGTGGGATCAACAAAACCTTCAAATTCTACCCCACCCATTTTCCTCATTTTCTCGAAGTTCATACCATTAGGATCATGCATAGCTTCAGCCATGTGGTGGAAGAATTCAGCTATCTATGAGAAAGCAGGATTCATAGCCTTAGTACTATGGCTTATCAGGGGATGTGGGATAGGTCTTACACCTTGGTTTCCCACTTCAAACTCACTAGTGCGGGGGACAAATTGATCCAAAAGATGTTTGCCCCCTTCTAGTGCACGATATTGAGAATAAGAGTTATCTGATCCTTCTTGTGCTGCTTAAATAGGTCTATTAGAAGAACACGCCATAATTTAATTCCTTCAAAAGAGAAGATCAAATTCCATTATGAACATATACATGATGCATATGCACTTTGCAGGCACTAAAATAGTATTAATCATGTAAATGAACAAATAACATAGCTTGGACCTTTCATAAAATAGACAAGTATACAAATAATTCACATCAAAAGTCCTAGAATCACAAGCCTGGGCTCTAATACCAACACTTGTGGCAACCCTCGCTGGAGAATGCCACTTCTGTATGTTCTAAGCTTACATAACACTTACTAAGATACAAAAAAATTAACATGTGATATATTAATCATATTTTCATAATGAATTCAAAATAGTTAAAGGTATAGGATTTCATTTTAAAGGTGGTTTAGTTGATTTCTAGCTCAAGTTTTTGGCATAAGTACCTTGCAAGTAATTTAAACTACTATCTCGCGAGATATTCATATATTGCTCATACTGTGGTAGCACGCTGAAAAGTATTACCAATGTTAAAATCCAAGGACATAAAATGTACAAGTTTCCATCTCATACAATCATCTTAATATAACTAGTATTTTAATATAAAAACAACCTCACTGGTTCAAATTTGACTAAACAAGCCAAAACTTAAAGTTACAAACCATGTTTCCTTAATTTACACTATCCTTTCAAATTCATAAATACATATGCAATAGGAGAATCATGTACTTGTCCCAAAACTACTATAATATATATGTCTAGATGCATATGTGATCTTCTGCACAGCTCCCAAAATTTATCTTCAGTGGCCATCCTCAAGCATCATCTCGGGTACTCCCTACGATAGAAACAACTATCGCTAAGCATGAACCTTAGTGGTGTAAAAGCTAAAATCTAAGAACCTTAAATCCTTCAATTTACCTTTCTTAAGTCAAAGGGAAATACCATTGGAATATAGTAAATAGACCAAGTGAATAAATACATCAATAGTATCAAGTAGGACATTTAAAGATCTAAGTATCAAGAATTCCTGGAACAATTTTTACAAGACATTCAAATATCAAGTTTCGCCTAGTATGTAGGTCATGTCGTCATACCAAACATACTCAAGCATCAAGAAGGACGAAAGCCCTGTATCAAGAATGGTTAAAACCCAATTATTAAGAGAACCAAGAACCGTATTAAGAGTGACTTTCTAGTTCGTGCATAAAATGGACTGCATCCATACATAGGACAAACAAGTTGATTGGCAATTGATCCGAACAAAAGGCATGCCAATGGTAACAAAGTTACAACCACAAGAAGGACAAAGTTGATAAGTATGTTAAGTGATCAGGCAATTTGTACAAATGGGCGAATTAAAAAAGTTCCTTGCAAGTTCCAAAATATATTAATACAACTAGATAAAATGACAAGAACATAGCTGAGATACCAAGATAATATTCAAATGTACTAGCAGGTAAAAAAGTCATAAGAACAAGTCTTTACATGATCCTTAACCTTTTATCATGCAACTAACCCTACCGATTTCAAGTCGTGGATCAATACGACATCCGTTTCTTCAATCAATTTCCAAAGGATAGGGGATTTCTTAACTTTGCTTAAAAGAACGGATTTATTTTATGTGCTTTTATCAAATATCAGGCCCTGAGGGAGTTTATAAGGTTTTATATGGTCATTAGACCAACTTACTTTAGGGAAAACATATTTTATGTCAAAAGCATATTAAAAGAAATATTGTCCAATAAGGTGGCTGCCCAAATTTTTCTTTTTTTACTCCTTATTTATGTTTTTACACATAATACTTATTATTAAGATTTGTTTGACATGTATAATTGCATAAATGCAAATAAATTACTCTAAAATGAACCCCTAATTGCACTAAAATGAACCCCTCCCTCATTTTTTATTACGATTCCAGAAGCCAATTTCTCTAACGATACAAACTCAAGTCAAAGATTTGTGAAGTAGGGGTTGATTTTATCTTGAGGGAATACCTTTTTGAAAGTGAATACATTATTTAATAATAAGGGCATTACATGATCCTCAAAAGCATCAATGCGGGCATCCACCGTTGAATTACGTTCCTGAAAAATAGATAAGATGAATGCCTTGCATTGAACTTCTGAGTCCGCAACAGTCTATTGGACCCATGGCATGAGCTATTGAATAAGCCAAGACAACTATGCCTCAGTCCGTGATAATCGTTGTGCCATTGTTTGAATAGAAAAGGTGGACGTGTGAACCATGCTCGGTATGGAAGTTTGTGGCGTAGTGGCCTCTGGTGTAGGATAAGCTATAGTGGACCCCCCTTAACATCGATTGCCTCAGGCTGTTGGGGTCTCTCATCAATTGAAGCAGCTGGAGTGGTAGTAGGGGCATTCGTCGAACCCTCACGTGGTGGCTTTGGAGCAAACATCTCAGGCATATGAAGAGGTTGTGTCCTCTGAAGTGCCACAGGGTTCTTATCCTCTGAGTGTGTAGGCTGATACCAACTAGTCATGATGAAACATTATTGAACCTTGGACTCTATACAGAGTTTTTAGATCCAAACCGAAAATAGAATGGATGTGTCCCTCTTAAGTGATGGATCATGAATTTGCTCCGCTATGAGTTAGATCCAGTCAATGTCGTAGCCAACCAATATACTGGAAACCAATATTGGTTGCTTCGATGTAAGTGTGTTATCTGCTAGCGTAGGCTGGATGTGAGACCTGACAACTGCCCACCAAAATTTGGCGGGAAAAGAAAGTGTAATCTTCATAATAGGCTCTATATGTATGGTGACTCAAGCAGGCTCTTGCCCCTGTTCTGCAATGTAACCATCCACCCATCTTAATAACTTGGTCTGCTATACTTGATCCTTTGAAATTAATGCTATTCGAGCTTGCCCCAATCCATAATCAAACTCAACTATCAACCTTGTGGCTCTGTACTCGAGATGAAACAGTACACGGTGGATCATCTCCTCAAAATATTGATTCACTGCCCTCTCACTAGTACCTCTCGCAATCTCAGTTGTGCGAGAAGTATCTTCCCCTTTGGAAGATTATGAAGAATAATAGATGCATAAGCTGCATAGAACTCCTGCACCATAAGAAGAGCATATCGTCCAAGCTTTTCCGTCATTCAGTCAAGTCCATATCGGGTCATCATGTCCTTCAGTCTTGGGCCATGGCTCAATCCATAGTCAATTACCTGGGTCTCTTCATATATCAACCATGCGGTCTTGCCTTACCCGTTTTGCTATAGACCCTCTATGAATATAGTTTTCATTCCCTCCACACTCCATTGACGAGCAGGATTCGATGCTTGAGAAGCTGATGGGGAAACGGAGGACTGGGCATCTCCTCTATCCTGGGAACCCTCCTCAGAACTAGACTCCATGCCTAAATGAGTCATCTGGAGTGAACCATCATCACTCTTCTCATTTCCTTCCTCCTTATACTGGGAAGAACTATCAATATAAGCCTGAGTTTGTGCAACTTTTACTACAACTCTAGTTTGGGGCACCCCAACCTCTCGGGCCTCAAGACAAGAAATGAACCCACCCTTAAGTACTAAATTATGACCTTCCCACTCAAAGATGTGATCATTAGAAATTGGAACCTTACCTTAAGAGTTCTATAATCAATGCAAGTATGATATACATGTATCCTATCCATCTCAAGAATAATATCAAAATCCAGCATGTCAAGCTCAACAAAATCACAAGGCAATACTTTATGGAATATAGACATGGGAAAACCCTTATAGACTCTTCCAGCAATAATGGACTCACTAACAGGGGTAGATACCTCAAAAGGTTCATACAATAATTCGGGATGCACATGAAGCTTATTACCAACAAAAGGGGTAGTGAAAGAAAGAGTGGCACACCAATCCAATAAAGCACACACATCATAGTCAAAAACCTTCAACATACTAGTAACAACATCGGGCACCTTATCAACTCCTTATCTACTTTGAAGAGCATAAAACCGATTGTGATGTGGAGTACCCCCTTGTTGCCTCCTTGTGCCTTTTGATCAACATGAGCACCTTGTGCTTGAGGACGACCATCTTCACCCTTACTTGAGTATGTGGACAATCAACAATTTTGTGACCCATTTTGCCACACCCAAAGCATACACCCATGTTCCTCCAACATGTGCCACTATGATTTCTCCTATATTTTGGGCATCTAGGACAGGTCACTCCACTATTTCCACCTTGAGCCTTAGGTTAGGCACCCTATCATTAGCAAATTTTTGGTTTTGAGAATTAGAGGACCCTTGACCTTGTGATATTGTTGGATACAACCACCCTTAACACCTTGAAAACCAACATCATACTGAGCCCTCTTGGACTCCCCACTCTTGCTCTTCCTAAGTTTCTCCCCTTCAAGTTACTTGGCATAAGTAATGAGCCGAGACAAGTCCATATCATCCATAAGCATAGCAGTATGACATTCCTCATTCACCAAGTTGGATACCCCAACACAAACTTGTTCATCCTTGCCCTAGAGTTAACAACTATGTAAGAAGCACATTTTGAAAGCTTGTTGAACTTAAGGGAATGCTCCCTCACAATCATGGCACCTTGTTGAGATTCATGAACTCCTTTATTTTTTCCTTTCTCAATTCAATAGGGAAGAAATGATTGAGAAAAGTGACCTTAAGTTCTCCCATGGGATAGTATCATTGTTCTGCCTTTCTAGTTTTTATTGAGTAAACCAAATTTGTGCAAGGCCCTTGAGTTGATAGGCCAAAAGTTCCGCCTTATCATCTGAACTCACCTTTATAATCGCAAGCACTTTATGCATCTCATAAATGAATTCTTGGGGGTCTTCTTCCATGTTGGAACCATAAAACTTCAGAGGATTCATCCTTGTAAAATCCCTCACTCTTGAAGCCGAGGTAGGGGCATGAAGATCTTGGACTCCTTTGTTCAATTGGTTAGTCATGGCTTGTGCCAATATGGAAATGACATTCTGGTATTCGACATGTGTGACCCCTTCTTCTTATAGAGCTTGAGAAACCGAAAGGGCTGAAATCCCTTTGGGCGTGGGAGCCTTTTGTGCCATTCTCCTCGGTGACATGATCTAAAAGAGGAAAAGATCACCCGTTAGGGAAAGGAAATCTCATTTTAAATCTAAAGCATGACATGAATCATGAATAAGTGAACTATTTCCTCAAATACGTCATAGCCTCCTATTCATAATTGTGGCATGCTTCATAACAATGAACAAGACTCTAGTCGACGTTGTGTATTGGATTTCTGAGGACCATTTCCAAACCTAATTCTCTGATACCAAGCTTGTCATGACCCAAGCCTAGGGCCTAGATGTGACACGGTGAATAGGAAACCTGAAAGAAACCCAAACAAGCCTCTTAGCATATCATTTGCACATCTTTGGTTGCTGAAAGGAAAATTAAACAACAAGCAAGAAACAAATAATTCTAAGGGGTACGGGACTTTGGCCTCAAGCTATGGGGAGTTTATACGAAAAAGGATTTGCATGAATCACAGAACAAGTAAAGTCTAAGGGATGGATAAGTATGATTCATGCTATGGGGATGATTTAGGGACTTGGGACTTCCATATCATTATCAACATACAACAAGCATAGAAGGGAATAAAGGACTAAGAAAGCCTTTCATAATCACGTAGTCATAATAAGAGCCAAGCTCAATACAAAAGTATCTATATCCAACAACACCTCTAATACGAATGGGACGGGGGCTAAGACATCTCCCGGTCTCACCCTCAAAAGATAAGTACCCAAAAATAGTCAAGTCTAAACAAAGCATAAAAGTAAGATGGATATTGTCCTCGGAGTGGAGGACTCACCAATAGCAATCTTCAAACGATCCGACTAGCCATGTGGAAGGGGAGGATGAATAAGAGCTCTGGTTCCTACATGGTTAGATCATGTAGGAAAAAGAAATATGTGTTAATACTTGGAATGTACTAAGTATGTGGGGTGCAATGCAACAAGGGAGCATAATCCACAATTAAACAATATGTATATTCATAGTGAATGTATATAAGCTCAATATGACATGAATGATCAATGGTTTAACCAATACGTGCATGAAGAATAATTAAATCATGTGACATATCATACATAGGTGGGAAGGGACTATAACCCACAAGTAAGCCAAGTGAGCTACTACTTGGAATCCTAGTGTTTACTCCACATCGAAAAAGAAGTGGTCAACTTTGTAAAAGTAAACTATCCACTCACCTTAGGATATAACCTTTTCGGAGAGCGTCGAGAAATATCCCTATCTCATAACATGGCCTTTTTTGGAGGGTATTGTAAGATGTCCTTACCTTATGGCATAGCCTTTTTTTGTAGGTGTCACGAGATATGTTTACCTTATGGCATGTTCTTTTCGATAGGTATTAAGATATGTCCTCACCTTATGATACAATCTTTTCGGTAGGGATTACAATTGTAATCTACCTTGTGGTATGACCTTTTTGGTAGATGTAACACAATATTCTATGGTGGCCGATAGTTATGGGACCATGGCTAACATCCAAGGTCCACTCGGTGCTTGTTCAATAATCCCATAGAATACTTAATTCTTATACATATTCATAGCTTACATAATTTCATAACATATGGTAGCATGATAAGAATAGCTCATCAAACCATCACATCATAATATCAAGAAAGGGCTTCAAATTAGTCATACACTTGTAACATTCTTATGAGCTCATAGCATTCATAATCCTTTAACATTTACAATATTTATAATTAACATGTCTCACAATAAGACTTTGATCAACATAGGATCTAGTCAAATACTTTAGTCAAAACTTGGTGGGTAATATACACATAAGCTTGAAATCATGCAATTCAAGAGTATAGAACATGACAAGAGTAAAATCAATTCATTTTAAAGTCATTCAAATCAACCCACCAACATTGTAGTAAAACCCTCATTTTGGGTATCATGAAATCAATCTAAAATCCACAAGTTCTTTCATAACTTTTCATAGCATCATAGAGTACATAACTTTAATGTCGTAAAATCCATCATAGTATCAAACCCCAATGGTATTTAAGTATAATAAAATAATTACTTGAAGAATTCAAACTTAAATTATGTGTACAATTCATAATAAGAATTAGCCATAAAGTATACAACCCTATATTCATGAAATTTGATAAAGAGAGAAGGATTGGCTTCATCGGTGGAAGAATCCCTATAAATGAAGCCCACATGCCTTAATATTGGAGTTTTCTTGAGGAAAGACTTGAGGAAAACTTGAGGGTTGAATTGGGTTCTTGAAATTCAAAGCAAGTTCTTGAGATTCTTGAAATTTAATGGGATAGTTGATGATATTTTGAAGAGGATTTGAATATTTTTGTGAGCTTTACGGTTGAAAAATGGCTAAGCAATAAGGACTCTCTGTCTATATGGGAATTGGGTTATTTCCCAATTATCATTAAGTGAATATAGAAAATTAAGGAACTTGTTGAACTAGTTCGCGATAAGTCTGCGATGTGGACTTGCAGTGGACTAGTGCATTTTTGCGAAGTTCAACTTTTCCCTTATTTTGGCCCAGGAATGGGTTTAGGCCCTTTCTGCACTAGTGTGCGGCTAGTCCGTGATGCAGACTGGTCACATACACTTTCTGGTTCAGCCCCTTTACCGAAAAATTATTGTACGCTATGGGCTATCTAAAAATTGAAGATACCCTTTTGCTACACAATTTTTCCCCCTGAAAAATGAATATGAAGTCAAATTTGTGAAATTATGCACAAATTTTGAGATATCCAAGAAATATACTATAGGATATTTTTTCGAGGAACGTGAGAGGTGTTACAAGATGATCGTACCCTTAACCACTGACTCAAGACCTATCCACTCAATGATGTATTATTTAGGGAATTGGAACTTATCTTTGTGGGTTCTACAATCGATAGGGGCATGATATACATGTAACCAATGCATCTGAATAATAATGTCAAAATATACCATGTCAAGTTCAACAAAATCACAAGGTAAGACTTTATGCAATATGGACATGGGACAACCCCTACAGACTCTTTTAGCAACAACACACACCATTAGGGGTAGACATCTCAAAGGGTTTACACAATAACTCAAGACACACATGAAATGTATTGGAAACAAAATGAGTGGTGAAAGAAAGAGTAGCACACAAATCCAATGAAGCATATACATTAAAATTGTTGATCTTTACCATATCGCTAATAACGTTGGACATGTCATCCACCCCTTGCCTTCCTTGAAGAGTATAGAAGAGATTGTGACATAGAGAACATCCTTGGTAGGAAACTTTTTCCCTTTAGTCACCATGAGCACCTTGCCCTTGAGGACGACCATCTCTACCCTTATTTGGACAAATCTGCAATCTAGTAGCCCATCTTACCACACCCAAAGCAAGCACTCATATTTCTCAAACATGTACTATTATGATTCGTTCCATTTTTTGGCACCTTAGAAGAGTCATCCCACTATTGCCATCTTGAGCTCTAGGGTTGGGTACCCTATCATTATCAACCTTTGGCATTGAGTATCAAAGGATCCTTGGCCTTGGAACTTGTAGCCTTGTTGGAAACGACCATCCCTGGTACCTTGGAAACCAACATTAGACTGAGCCCTCTTGGACTCTCCATGTCACCTCTTCCTAAGCTTCTCTCCTCCTGGTTACTCGGCATAAGTCATAAGCCAAGAAAATTCCATATCTCCTATGAGCATGGTGGTGCGACATTCTTCATTGATCAATTCAGACACTCCCAACACAAACTTTTGCATTCTTACCTTAGGATCGACGACTAAGTGAGGAGCATACTTTGAGAGTTTGCTGAATTTAAGGGAATACTCCCTAACACTCATGAACTTTGCTTAAGGTTAATTAACTCTAACATCTTTGCCTCTGTTAGCTTCCTAGGGAAGAAACTATTAAGAAACGTGGCCTGGAATTCTTCCCAAGAGATAGGCGCTCCATTCTCTCTTTCACATTTTTATTGAACAAACCACAATTGAGCAAGGCTATTTAGTTAATAGGCTGCTAGTTCCTCTTTCTCCTCTGAGCTTACCCCTCATAATGTCAAGAACCTTGTACACCTCATCAATGGATTCTTAGGGGTCTTCTTTAACCTTGGAGCAATAGAACTCCAGAGGATTCATTCTTGTGAAATCCCTATAGGGGTAGTAGGGTCTTAGGAATTCCATCTCATCAACATCATATGACAAGCATAAGAAGGGGATAAGGATAAGGGAAGTTTCTGATAATACATGGACATAATAAGAGATGAGCTCATAACATACATATCCATCTCCAACAACACCTCTATTACGAAGGAGATGGGCGCTAAGACATCTCCCGAGCTCATCCTCAAAAGATAATATCTATAAATAGACATGTCTTACTAAAGCATGAAAGTAAATAGCTATTATTCCAGAATGGAGAGCTCACCACAAGCAATCTTCAACCGAACCGTCTAGCCACATTGTGGAAGAGGATGAATAGGAGCTTCGACACCTACATGGTCAGATCATGTTGGCAAAAAGTATGCGTTAGTACTTGGAATATAATAAGTATGTGGGGTGTGATGTGCTATCAAAATTTAGCACATTTGATGCCTAAAACAAGGGATTGTACGAGTTTTTAATGTGACTTTTTATGGTTTTTATGTGTTTTTGTGTTGTTCTTGCATAAACATTAGGTTGACATGATTTTGAAGAAAAATTGCAGATTTTACTAAAGCATAGGATATACGAGTTCACGTACGAGTCGTAGCCCAAGCTACAGTCGTAGGGTGTTTCATAACAAGAAATAGAGACAAAAAATCAGAAATCTACTAAGTGGACGTCACCCCTACGAGGTCACGCTATGACTCGTATGGGTAGACTCATAGCAGGAATTAAAGAACAGAAATATTGGACTAAAAACTAAAGGCCTAAACTACGAGAGGAGCATACGAGGCGTAGCCAAAGCAACAACTCGTACTAGTGGATCATACCAGTTGAGTCCCAGCTGCCAAGAACCTGATATGAGACCCCGACTACGACTCATTAGTCACCCTACATGTCGTACCTAAGAGACATACCAGCTGCCAATTATCTTTTCTTTGTTATTTTTAGGGTTTGTATGTAAACACTATAAATACATTAAGTTAAGGTTTTATTAGAATATTCCAAATTTTTAGATCATAGAATTTGTGTTTGAATATTCTTTCAATAATCTTTAAGGATTTTAGCTTAGTTTATCATTTTCTGTTGGAAAACCCAATTTTGGGCATTATAAACCTTGCTTTGTGCTTATTATCAATCTATCAAACTTTAGGTTTTCAACTTGTGGTGTCTACACCCTCATTGTTCTTGGTAAAGCTCTCAACTATGTTTTATATTTGCATTCTTGTTTGTTTTGCCTTAGTCATGAGTAGCTAAGCACCTACAACTTCAGGTTGTGGGAACCATGGGTAGTTGACCTGAAATAACCTAGGTTTATTGAATTTCTATGATTGGAGTTTTGCATGTATTATCTACTTCTCTTCATATTAAACTATTTATACTATTTACAAAGGAGACCTAAAAATAAATAAGAAAAGTTTGTTGTTAGCAGTTATGGTTCATAGGTATGACTCGTAGGGTGACCTACGAGTCATAATCGAGCTTTTGTAGTTAGCACTTGTCATTTTTAATTTAACTACTACGATCCATACTATGAGTTATGGTCTGGTCTATGACTCATACCGGGTGCTCGTATGACTGACTTCAATTTCTCAGATTTTGATATTTGGAAGTTGTTAATCACTGCGACCAGATCCTACAATTTGTTGCTTTGGCTACCACTCGTAGTGTCTCATAGGTCTTCAAATTCAACAAAATTTGCTTGTTTTCCCCAAAATTGGGCCAACTTGTATTTTCTGCAAATAACAAACATAAAACATAAAAAAATATAAAAATTCACATTAAGAACGTACAAAATCTCTTATTTTAGGCACCAAATGTGTTGTATTTTCACAGCACATGATCACCCTCAACTTAGAACTGTCGCTTGTTCTCAAGCGACGACTCGATTTACATAGACAATAAGTAATACATGGCAATCGTTCTAATGACATATGGTTCTGTCAATTCCAACTCAAGTACCCAAACTAGCATTTTCAAAACTTGATTAGATGGCTACTAAGTAAACTAAGGCACATTGGTGCATTTGACAATTTAACTATGACAAGCTAAGGAGTATCAATAATTCACAATCATTGCACAAGTCATATGCTAATCATGCAATGCAAATGCCCTCACAGAAAAGAAATTTCTCTTTTTCACTGTATGAGCAATCAAAAAAGATTGAGAGACTGTGCAAACATACTCACTCTCACAAATAAGATTCATGTATGATAACTAATGCCATAGGATTGCCTATATACTCATACTTCGGACTATTGACTAGTTGGATTAGGATTACTTTAGGACTTCATTGAAATGACCCCAAAAGAAGTGCCTGAAAATGTGCCTCGGAAGTGCCCGAAATCGTAATTTCTATATATATCAAAGTCCATATGCAATATCAAAAATCTGACTTCATATTTTTGTTCAGGGGGTCATTTTGAGTGAAAAATGGGTCTAACCCCAATTTAAGAGCAAACGATTAGCAATTTTAATTTTAGTAATTTTGTTTATCCAGTAGCTATTCACAACAGTGCCGCGATGCACAATTGTCACGGATAAGTGTAACCTTGGTCTTCACGATAGGTACGTGATGTAAACCTGTGTAAATTCTGCCCAAATATTTTTCTTGCGGTCGAAGACTTCTTAGTCTGGGGCCTAAGTGTTCCCAAACTTGACAATACCTGTACTTAGTCATTTTTCACCCTTATATTATTCTAACATTCCCTTATACTCAGTTAAATACTTAGTCAAATATTTTACTCCTAAAATTTAGTCTCAAAACCCTTTCCGAATCTGAAGGATTGCACTCAAGCTTCAAGTCTCCATCTCCAATCTTGATCAAGTTCATCTCCAAAGCCAAGTTATGTGGGTTTATTTCATGGGTTCCTTTCACCCATGATGCCCAAGCTCTCTTTTACTCAAAGTTGCATGATTTAAAGTTGATTTACTCATGGGTCTTATTTGTAATGAAATTCACTGCATTCTATGTTGGGGTTTATGAAATTGTGACTATTTTACTATGTTTAAAGATATGAATCTAAGGTTTATTGTGAGAACTGATGAAGGATTTTGATGTATATTGTTTGAGGGTGTCTACTGATGGCTTTACATTTATTTTTCTAGAATGATTTCACTCTTAAATTTCATGGTTTTACACTAGCATTAAACACCCTCTAAGTGCTTGATAAAATGTCTGGTTATTGGTTCTTGAGGAATTGAAGGTCCAATGCATGTCGTATGAGTTGAATGAGTATATGATGATGAAATGATGATGAAATTATGATGGACTGATGGTGCAAAGAAATGTATGTATATGGTGATGAAAAGAGTATGTGTATACATATATATATGATATTATCTCTATAGTGTTGGGGATGACCAAGCCTAGCTCTGGGGCTTGTAGGCCCATGTAACCTATTGAGGGGTTGGTACCTCGATCACCTATCTCGGTGGGTGGTAGGCTTGAGTAACCTTATTGGGGGTTGGTACCCATCACCTTGATGGGGGATTTGTACTCAGTTAACCTTGGTGGGGATTTGTACTCCATTAACCTCATGAATGGGTTTGTACCTTATGCGCCTATACAAAGGGTTGGTAGGCCTTGGCTTGCACTATAATGGTCACTCCTTACAATCGTATTATGTCCTATAGAAGTAAGATTTTACTTCAATAAACTTTTGTACATGTCATATTGATAGTATGTTATTTATTGCTTAAGATTATGCATTTTGTCTATGATGCCTATCTCTTGTTGTATTGCATCTTATATAATTACCACATTCAAATGTACTAACGCATACTCTATGCCTACATGATATCACCATGTAGGAACCGGAGCATCACTTGATCATCTTCCTCCTCCACATGGCTAGTACAATTGTCTTTCAAGCTTGTGGTGAGTCCTCCATTCTAAGGACGTTGCTTATGATCTCTTGCTATGTACTAAGACTATCTTTATTTTATGTTATGTATTGACTATGAGGGTGAGCCCAGTTGCTCGTCATGTCCCCCACTCTTATCTATGTAGTAGAGGTGTTGTTGAACATTTTATATATCTATACTATGAGTCTTGACTCTCTTGTTCCTTGATCTTATGATATGGAAGTTTACCCTAGTCCTATTTTCCTTGTTATGCCTATCTCTTAATGTCATATTTTATTACTTCTGTGACCAAAGATATGTAATGATATGCTTCAAAGCTTGTTAGGGTTCCTTTGGATTCTCATTCGTTGGTCACGTCTAGGCTCTAGGCTTGGGTCATGACAAAGGTGGTATCAGAGCACTAGATTGTTAAATCCTCGGAGTCCAACATACCGCGTTGATTAGAGTCTTATTCACAGTTGTGTTGTGCACCATAACTATGAAAAGGGGCTATGAGACGCTTTAATAAATGTTTCCCTTCTTCATGTTCTAAGTCGTGCTATAGAGTTTAAGTAAGTTTTTCCCCCTAAAGATTGTTCTTTGCTATGCTAGATCATGCCTAAGAAGAGCGGAAGACGAGCTTGCACACCCGAGGAGCAACTGACTAATGGAGAGCTTAGGGACACTCTCACCTTACTAGCACAAGTTGTGGCTAATCAAGCCAATAAGGGGCCCAAGCCCCTCATGCTCCTACACCGGCCTCTCAGGTGAGAGACTTCATGAGAATGAATCCCCTGGAATTCCATGGGTCAAAGGTGAATCAGGACCCCAAAGAATTCAATGATGAGGTCTATAAGATTTTGTTTGTCATGGGTGTGAGATAGGAGGATAAGGCAGAGTTGTCGGTCAACCAACTTGTCACACCCAAAGCCCCGTTAGGGTGGACTTGCACCCATTGCCAATAAGGCCCGGGAGAACCAACCTGTATCTATGTGCTCTCTATATGCGCTCTCTATACATATTATAAGGGATTTCTACATTTAACATGCCTTTAAGAAAGTAAACAGTAATAACAAGCC
>JAABOM020074988.1:0-34696 GCA_011800125.2 Solanum clarkiae | reverse complement strand
TAACAATTCTAAAAAAAAGTGAAAAGTGAAAAGACGATTTTGTCTAAAGAGTAGTCCTTTAATGAAGGGCTAAAAGTTCAATCAACGTTATTAAGGACCTTCACACTTTTAATATGATATGATATGATATGATTTGATTTGATGATTATTTAGTTTCTTCTTAAATACATTCTTTTCCTAATAATATTTTTCATAATAAATATATATCCTACCTAAATTCGAAAAAATTAAATTAAACATATCTTCATTTTATTATAATTTTTTTATCATTATCTAAATAAAAATTAACGATGAATTTACTATGATCTTATACATGAAATATATATTATCCGTTAAAAGGGTACATGAAATGACTCTATTTTAATTGATAAAATTAGATTGAAGATATAGAGATTAGAAATAATAGTAGACTATAGAGAAAGCAGAGATGACTACCAACGACCTAAGCACTGTTGAGCCAGACCCCCCTAGGCCGACGGCACCGCCCGACCCACCGGATCTCCCCTCCCCCATGGAAATGGAACAACCCACCAAGCAATCCTTTAAGGCGATTCTCATAGACAAGCAAATGGAACTAAACCAAGACTACTAGGAAACTAGGAAACACCAAACAGGGAAAGAAATAGAGGAACAAGATGATACCATCCTTTTCTCCGACGAAGAGAAATTGAGACTTTACCAGCCTTGGAAATACTTTGTTATCATCAAACAGATGGGGAAAAGAATTCATCACCATTACCTAAGAAACAAACCGTTAGATCTTTGGCAACTCAGCAAAAATCTCATACTAATCGATCTAGGCTGGGACTTCTATATTGCCAAGTTACACCATAAAGAGAACATGGAATAAGCCCTCCACGGAGGGCCATGGTTTGTAGCAGGGAATTTCCTCTCAATAAAAAATTGGGAACCAAACTTTGCACCTAAAGCATCAACAATCACCCACAACGACATTGGGGTGAGACTTCCACAACTGCCCACAGAGTTCTATTACAGAAGAATCCTAGAGAGAGTGGAAAGGAAATTGGGTTCACTGTTGAAAATCGACACCTGCACATCATCGTCCTTGAAAGGCAGATATGCTAGAATTTGTATTCAGGTCCCATTGGGCATTCCGGTCAAAACTAAAGTACAAATTGGAAATCATTCACAAGAGGTGATCTATGATGGAGGCACACTGTGCAAAAGTTGTGGTACGCTTGGACACACGCAACCTAAATGCTCTTTCATCACCCATACACGACCAACCCCCGCCCCAACAGACGCATCCTCGAGTGGCTCGAAGATTGACCAATGGCAGACTGTGACCTACCCCAAAAAGGAGAAATGTCAGGTGAGGTACCAACACGACCAACTCACTGATCGCAAAAAGGACACAGGTAAGAACAACTAGGTACAAGGAAGCACCGACCACTAACAGGTAAGTTTTTCTTAACCTCAGACTAGAAGTACGCTGGCAAAGTATGTCCCTGTTTTGTCGTGGTGCTTAACAAACCCAGAAACCTTGCACCATTGGGTAACAAATGGAAAGCCTTTAAAGCAGGGGGACCCAAAACCCACGATACCATTAAGATGGGACCCTCAACTACGAAGGTAGTTGGAATGGGGCCCACCATTGAGTTAAACCAAGAGTCAAGCCCCACCCCTCGAAAATGACGGCCCTTTCTAATGAAGCAACCATTAACCCCCCTCCCTCTCTTTATGACTTGGATAAGACCTCCCAACCCCCCAACATTATCCCCATTTCAACCCCTTTCGCTTCCATCAACTCTGAAGCCTCTTCCATGGCAGATACTGCTGCCAGAACCTTAGCAGTAGCCTTAGTAATAATTATCACCAAGCCATGGATGTGACTATAGCCGTCACATCAAGCTTTGAGACACCAAAAATTACCATATTTACCAAAGAGGGATGTAACATTTCAGACCAAAAAACCCTTTAACCTACTCGTTCTACCAACCATGGACCACAACCAAACATCACCACAAAAATCCCCACTGATGATGGTCACAATACCATCAAAGAACAACTCATGCCCAGAATCATGGATGGAAATGGCCTTGCAAGGGCTCACACTGGAACTGAGAACCACTATGGACCAGCGCCCAATCACTCTATTGTTGGATGATCCCAAGAAGATAGCGTAGATAGTGAGACAATAAATGACATTAGCCTTGGCGAAATATGGCCAAGAACTCTAGAACCAGGCAGTCCTGTAAATGTTTTCCCCTAATCTATCAACACAGGAGATCAACATTCTTCTCAATCAGACCCGACAACAACTCCCTTTCTTTTCCCCTCCACCAACCAACTCAGAGACTCTAAACCCCCACTTCATCCCCTGGAGAATGAAGGAAGGATCCTCGCAAGAAAACACCTAGGAAGGAAACCCAAAAGGAAAAACCTCATCTGTGGGACACATCAGTGCACATCCCAACTGGGAAGTAGAAGAATTACTAGCTATGTTCGAGAAATACAAAGTTGATATCATCCTACTAGAAAGCCTATACTTGAAAGAATTCACAAAGTGCTTCAGCAAAATTATTGTTGTGGGCTGTTTGATCAACTTGAGGGGCTTCATCTTGGATGTGAGGAGTCAGACCAAGATCTTGCCTCCGGCAATGACCTTGAACCCTCTATTAGACCTAAAATTGCCACCACCATTGGAGGAGCAAATAGGGACACTAACCACCCTCCAAAACATGACCCCCATGAATTTTATCATCTGGAATGTTAGAGGAACAAACAATTCTAGATTCAAGAGGCACTGTACGACACTGCTAAAAATCCACAAACCTTGCATGCTTATTCTACTTTAAACTAAGATGAAGGAGCAGGCTACTCTAACTGTGGTATTAGGCTTTGCCAACCAAATCCAGGCTGCTGCTGAAGGATTAAGTGGGGGGATAGTTGTTCTGTGGAAAGAGGAATCTATAATGCTTGACAGTCTATCCATCTCATCCCAAGGCATCCATGCTATGGTCAAGGTTAGTAACTCTCCCAAAAACTGGCTTCTGTCTACTATTTATGCCAACATTTCTTTTAGTAATAGAACTGATCTTTGAAATGAACTCACCACGATATCCCACAATTTTACGGGTGACTGGTTCCTGGGGGTGACTTTAATGAGCTTCTATGTAGCAGTGAAAAAATAGGGGGGAGAAGCATTGACAACAACCATGCCAACTTATTCTAGGACTGACTTAACAAATGTAGCATCGTAGACCTTGGGTTTAAGGGTAGCAAGTATACTTGGACTAATAAGAGATTCAAAGATGAAAGGAACCTGATCTTTCAAAGATTAGACAGGAGTCTTGCTAACGACTCTTGGGTCTTATTCTGCCCTAAGGAAACTGCTCCTATCTCCCCCGTACCCATTCTGACCATTGCCCACTTCTGATTAATATGGGTAGAAACAAGCCTTACACTAGGAATACTAACTTTAAACTTGAGCCTATGTGGTGCAATCATCCTATCTTCCATGGTCTAGTGCGTGATAGTTTCATCCAATAGAACATGCTTACTGATGCCATCCACAACCTCCAACAAAAGGCCAGCCCTTGGAGTAAAATCACTTTTGGAAACATCTTTCAGAAAATGTGATCTCTACTGGCTCGCATCAATGGAATCCAAAGATCCCCCATTACGCCAATAGTGTTTTTCTGCATAACCTGGAAACAACCCTCACCACTGACTATGACCAACTCTTAAAGTGTGAGGAAGATTACTGAAAAATCAGATCTAGAATCAACTACCTAAAGGATGGACAGATGGAGAAGCCAACACCAAGTTCTTCCATGCTTCCACCATCAACAGAAGAAGAAGAATAGAATAACTAACCTAAAAATTGAGAATGGTGAGGAATTTCGAACACTCCAAGTCTCAAAAAACAAGTCAAATCAACCAACCACTATCAAGAATAGATCACATGTATCAAATTTATACCTATATTGACACGAATTGGATCCAAGGGTAAAATTATCAAAACAACGACTAAATTTGAAGTTCACGAATCTAGAACTAAAGTAGAAACTAGGATTCTGCACAACAAAAGGAGCTTGTTTGTGAAAATCCCACTAAACTTGAGCCCAAATTGAATGAGAAATCAATAACTAAAGTTTCCGAAATGTAGACATGAAAATCCCAATTTTCAATGTTCAAATTCATGAACTTCAAGATGAATTAAAGATAAAAGTAATAGAAATCATCAATTTTCAGGATAGAAACACTTATACAAAAATTTTCCAGGAACACTCTCTTCTAAAATCTCCCAAGGAAGATTGAAAAGTTTTAAAATGGAGGAAAATGGTGATTTCATAGAATTGAACTGCTTAGGGAAAATTACTACTCCATAATCGTGGGGTGGGACCCGCAAATGCAGAGAATTAATTACCTTAAACCTCCACAAATGTGGAGAATCATTCTACAAATGTATAATGTAGGTAGGCACTGCGCCGCAAACATGGATGTAACAAAAGTTAGACCTCCGCAAATGCGGAGTACCAGTGGCCTGCACTAGATCAGCAAAACCAACTCTTGCAATATTGTCTGAATGGATCCAAGGGTCCATTTGGAATCCAATATGCACAAAATAGACATGTATCCCTACAAGATATGGTGATCCGAACTCAATGGAATTATTAGAATTTGATTTTGAAGGCTCTTTGACCCAGAACTCGATAAAGCTCATTACGACTAGTTATAACTCAGAGTACCCAAACTGCCCTACGAAACTCCAAAAAAATGCAATGATACCCTATCTAGCATTAGTTTAACCATCCGAAATCACTAGAACCTTTGGACAATTAAAGCTTTTGAATTCTAAATATTGACCAAAGTCATTCTAGGCTCCGAAATCAACCAAAATTCAATTTTGTGTCTAAAATCTCTATTTTCACTCCAAATTTAATTCTGTCACATCTGTGAGACAAAATTTGATGTGACAGAGCTAATAGAGTTGATGGATATCTATTTTGAAACCCAAAACTTTAAATGATATAAAAACTCACCTTTTCAATAACTTAAGCTTTTAAAAATGCTAAAACTCATATTTTTTACCTTTAAAACACTAGTTGTTAGTTCCAACAACATATATAGTTTAAAATAGGCCCAAAGAAACTTATAAAATGGGAAACTAGTAATTTTCACAAATAAGCTAAAAAATGACCGCCAAGGTTAGTATATCATTTACCAATAAAAACAATGTTCGTCCTTGAACATAAGAGAAAATAAGGTACCTAAAGCCTAAAAAAGGTAGGGATATCTAACCCTCATATCTAATTCCAACTCCCAAGTAGCCTTCTCAACAGGATAGTGTCTCCACTGAACCTTCACTGAAGGTATGTCTTTAGTCCTCGACCTCCGGACCTGACTATCAAAAATAGCTACCTACTCTTCCTTATTTGACAAATCTAAACCCAACTCAATTGAAAAGTAGAAACCATATGTGGCTCATTTGGAATGTACTAACTAAGCATAGAGACATGAAATACTGGAGGAATTGTTGATAGTCTTAGTAGCAAGTCTAATTCGTAAGCAAGATCACCTGTCCTTCTCTAGATCTGAAATGGGCCAATAAATCTAGGGCGGAGCTTACGCTTCTTTCGAAACCTCATCACACCCTTTATGGGTGATATGTTCAACCACACACTATCTTCAACTATGAACTTTAGAGGTCTAATCCTATAATGACCCAGACATTGCATGATAAATTTGGACCAAGTGTTACCTCAGGGGATACACACATACTGTGTAAGGTCAAACGACCCATGTGGCCTCTAGTGAAGTGATACTTGGCCATAATTTTGAGTGCGTCACCTTGGTGTTTATTTTTAGGCCAACCGTATAACTTTCAAAATGAAAATTTTCCTAAGTATAGAATCACCATCTTGTAACTTGTCAAGAATATTTTTCCAAGTGTAGACATACGAGCATCTACATGACTCGTGTAGCTTCGCATGGGTCGTGTGGCCCTTCCGTGTGGGTGACTTTCACTTAAAAAGTTATAAGTGTTGAGTCATGGTTTAAAACTTTCATAAAGGGAAGAATTTTGTCTAACTGTGGGTATGAAAGCTAGGTGCACGGACTGTGTAGTGCCACACAGGCCATGTACCCCTCCTTGAAGTGAAGATGCGCAATTATTCTATCCATTTCATTAATGATGTTTTCGTAAATTTAATTTATTCTAATGACTTTTTGGGACTTCCTATGTTATCTAAAGACTTCCTACTAATATAAACTCCATTCCTAATATTCAAATTCACTCCTTACAATTGAAAAACACTCTCAAACTCCTCTCAAGAAATCTTGTGCAATTCAAGCTTGAGGATCAAGGCAAACTTAATTCTCCTTCAAAATTCGCTTGAAACTCCTTCATTGGGTCAAGGTATGAGGGTTTGATCCTTGATTCCTTTCAATCAAGGAGACCCAAACTATTTTCAAGCAATTTTCATGAATTCATAATTTACTTTAAGTTGGGGTTTTAGATATTATGATTCCTTAAATTCAAATAATGTATGGGTTATGTTTAGATACTAACTTTAAGTTGATTTAAGTTATAAAATAATGAATCACATTGCATTTATGAAGTTATGAATATGTACGTCCCTTTAAGTTTGTTTTTATGCATGGGTACTCAGTATTATATTTTTAAATTGAATTTTACTCATGTTTTACTTGAAATCTTACGATGTTTTGTTGAAATTAGTTTGAATCTATATTACCCATGCCATTCTCATATTATTCATAGCATATGTGTTCATATTCATGGGATTTTATGAAATTTATGAAGTGGGTTAAGTCCAATTTTGTTTACGTATATAATTTTGACAAAATATTTGTTTATGACAAGAATGTGATCACATATATGTCTATCGATTGTGGCTCTTTGAGCATTTTTGATGCTTACCCACCATCTTGTATATTTGAATGAGCTATTCCTATGCATAAGTATTATGGTTACGAATTATGATTTGGCCTTTATTCCTAAATATGGATTAATATGTATGATGTTTGGCCTTTAGGCCTATGAATGCATTGAAATGATTTCATAAGACTTACTCCTATTTGAAAGCATATATATATATATATATATATGTATATGTATATTTACAAGTATTTTTGTGGGATGACGACTTACACCGATGGATTGAGGGTATCTTCTCTTTCCTTGAACTATATGCCTAGCATAGGTTATGAGAATCCTATCAAAAATTGGTGATGTTCCTGTAAGAAAGGTTGCTTCATACGGAATGGATGATGTTCCCATAAGGTGAAGTATAATGTGATATGCTATATGTGAAAATCCTATCTGAAATTGGTGTTGTTTCCGTAAGGAAGGTTGTTTCATACAAAATGGGTGATGTTCCCATAAGGTGAAGTATGGTTTGCCTTTGGCAAGTATACCACCTCATTATAGATGAGAATATTTCATCGGGATTCCAAGTAATAGCTCTCTTTGTCCTACTCTAGTCAGTTGAGGTTACATCCCCATTATATATGAGCATTTGCATCTCATGCATCATGAATTTCATAGTATCTTGTTATATTATGTCCTTTCTATATATCTTTTTCTATATTATGTGCCCTTGCCATCTAACATTTTATGCATGTCTAGTAAGTCATATGTACTGCATCCCGCATACTTAGTACATTCAAAGGTAGTAACACATACTTTTATATACATGATCTCACCATATAGGGACCACGTAGCCTATCTATCCACCATATGACGTTTAGCCTGGATCTCAAGTTTTGCTAGTTATGGTAAGTCCTATCTTCCATGGATGATCCACCAACCTTCTATATATGGTGCTTTTTATCTCTTTTATTTACTTGAGGGTAAGCCCGGGGTATGTCTTGGTCCCCACTTATCTTATGTTTGAGGTATTGTTGGATATCTTGTGCACTCTTTATGTTATATGCTAAGTGTTACATTTGGAATCTTGCTTATGACTACTTATGATTATGTTGATATTAAATTATTATATGTTATGCGCCGAAAGATCCTAAGTCCTGATTTGCCCCCAAAGAGTGTGTCATACTTACTCGCCCCTTAGCTTTTATGTGCTATGTATTATGTGATTCCATGTTAATCCTTTTCCTTTTGATATCCCCATAGCGTGCATCCTATTTTCCTATCCCTTAGAATTATGTGTTTACTATTTGTATACGCTTCTGAATTGATGATGTGATTATGGGTATTTGAGGCTTGTTTGGGAACTCACGGGTTCCCATTCGTCATGTCACTCATAGGGCCTATGTATGAGCCGTGACAAGTCCTCCTGTCAGTGTAACCTTTTTGGAGGCTCTGGGTTGTCAACAACCTACTCTATATAGCATCTCTAAGCAAGTCAACACTCAAAGCATCATTTGAACTAGAATAAAACCACCCAATTGGAGACCTACATATCTGACCATATAATGCCTCACAATGGTGCCATTAAAATGGTGGAATGATAACTGTTATTGTAAGAAATCTCTGCCAATAGCAATTTCTGATCCCACATAGGCCACAAAGTCTACCACATATGCCCGAAGCATATATTCTAACATTATAATAGTGCACTCGCTTCCCATCAGTCTGAAGGTGGAAAACTAAACTTAAATCCGACTGAGTAGCCAGATCTTGTTATAGAGCCTTCCAAAATTGTGGAAGAATCAAAGACCCTCTATTAGACACTATAGACACTGACACCCCATGCAATCTAACAATATCCTACATATACAACCTAGCCAACTGCTCCACACAGTAGCTAGCCTTCACAGGCAGAAAGTGAGTAGATTTGGTCAATTTGTTTACTAACACTAAAACTAAGGTAAACTAGACTAAAAGCCAAGGGAGAACCAGTAACAAAATCCATAGTAATGTGCTCCTACTCTCACTCGAGAATGGGCATCCTTTGTATTGGAATAATTCATTCATACGTAGGAATAAGTCATTCATAACTTGTACATGGTGGTGTATACACACCCATAAGTGCTTTATGACTTGTCATAGTCATCATTATGATCATAATTACATATCATAATCATAGTTCCCTTGAAATCATGTTCATAACCATAACTGGTAGTCAAATCCTTATCAAAAACTTCATAACAAGCCTTATTCATGCATGCTCATGACATGAGAACTGAAAGTAAAGCATGGATACATGAAATTCATGTTTAAACATGATAATAAGACAGAAACAAGCATAATCCATGAAGAAATAAACATTCAGGTCATAATTGAAACTACTCGTGCATGAAACCATAGTTTAAAGGACATGCAAGTTCATAATTCATAGAAACCATGTAAACCATTGGAATACAACTTAATTTATGCTTAAATCATCATTTAATAATGATCCATATCATAATTCCATTAATTTGAAGCCAAAACTGAAAATCATAGTTCAAGAAATGGATTTTGGGCTTGAAAGTTGAATGAAACCAAGGATGAATCCACACATACCTTGCTTAAATTAAGAAGTTGAGATGAATTTATATTAAAGTTGAAACCCTAATTTAATTCTAGATTGAATCCTATGGGATGAGACTTGGAGAGTGTTTTAAGGAGTTATGATTGTATAGACTAAGTGTTAGGCTTGAATGAAGTGTTAGAAATAGTGTATGGACTAATTTAGGACTTAAAGGAATGCATAAAAGTCTCAAAAATCGTTGGGATTATGACAAAAAACCAAAAATCCTTAATGAAAATGAGTAAAAAAAGAACTAGGTAAGAAAAATGAACTAGGCACCTTCACAAAGGGTTTCATGGTTTGTGAATCTCTTCACTAGCCGTAAACACATCTTGTGAAAGTGACCTATGTTATGAAATAGGGCTGGTAAGTGGTGAGGTGTCCTTTCACTGATCACACCATGGTTTTTGGTGAGGTCCACGAGTTGTGGTGTGTGCCTGTGGTGGCACACTTCACTTGGCAATGAAGTTTTAGGCCAAGGCCCTTCCCACGAGCCATTTTCATCCCAGTGGAGAGGTCTATGAGTTGTGAAGTGCTACGTGGAGGGCCACTTGGCTTGAAAAAAGGAAGAGTATAGGCCTGGGTAACCTAGGCCCAGGCCAAAGCCACCTTCGCTACCACCCTCCAGGCTAGTGAAAGGGTTCATGAGCGGTGAAGGGGTCCTTAAAGGGGGTCTCTGGCCAAAAATGCATGGAAACCTCTTTTCGAGTGTCTTTAAGGCCTTTCAAATCTCAGGTGCTTACATCCACTAAAGGTTCAGTGTGACTGCAAATCATAGAGAGTTAGGGCCATGGCAAAAGTTTGTATCAGATCCTCAGGTTTGTTTATTTCATTGTACCAAAATAAGTCTAGTATAGTCTTATAGAACAATATGGAGATGTCTATATTTTTCTTCAAGAGGCCAAAGGAGTTTAGGAAATCACTCTCATATCATTTTTCTCTCCTCTTTTTGTGATGTTACTTGATTTTAGTTTGTATTTAATGATCGAAATTGATACCTAACCTTTTTTTGTTTTCTATTTCTAGAAGGTCAACACGCATTACAATGGTGTTAAGGCAGCAAATCCTACAAGTGACCTAGTAGAGGAGCTAGAAGAAAAATGATATGGTGGACGAAAAGGCAGGGGAAGAGAACGAGGAAGGGTAGTAACCACAATGGGTGGAACCTAAGCTAATATAGTACCTGTAGTAAAGGCTCCCTGCACCGTAGGTTAAGATAGATAAGAAGGTGGAAATCCACTTAAGGAAAATGGTAAGGATAAAGAAAGTGCATAGGCAAAGCTATAGGACTTCTCCTAGTAGACCTAGCAATTGCTAGTAATTGATGGCCCTTCTGAGAGCGTTGGCCAGCTCAAGAGCCATTCCTATGGTGCCTATTGTTCCAACTCCATCAACTCATCTTGTTGCTGTTATAGGCCCTTTGATGGATGGAACATTAGGTACTGATGCATTCTTGGATGGAATATTAGGTACTGATGCATTCTTCTGTCACCTTTAAGGCTCAATGATAATTGATACTAAGCATGAGAGGTTAAACAAGTTTCTGAAATAGAAGCCTTTATTGTTACAAGGTTTAGAGAGTTAGGATGCTTATGAGTTCATCTTGGATCATTATGAGTGGCTTCATAAGTTGGGTATTGTACATCAACATGGGGTTGAGTTCGTGACCTTTTCTCTAAGGGGATGCTAAGAAAAAAGGGAGAGCCTTAGTGGAGTATTGATTGTCAGTCTTGCCACCAGTTACTTGGGTTTAGTTCCATGCTTTATTTTTTGAGAAGTATATGCCCTAGACTTTGAGAGATCACAAAAAGGATGAGTTCATGTAACTTAAGAAGGGTAGCAGGACTGTAATCTCTTATTGTCACAACCCAAGCCTAGGGCCTAGACATAACAGGGCGAATGGAGGACCCGAAGGAACCCCGAACAAGCCTCTTATCATATCAATGAAACATCCTTGGTAGCAGAAACAAAACATCAACAACAAAGAAATAAAAAAGGCAAGCGGGTCTAATTGAGGGAAGTCTTACGTAATCATAAAACATTCAAGAGCTAAGATCGTAGCATAATTACATCAATTGTTCCAACAACACCTCTAGCATAGATTGGGCAGGGGCCAAGCACTTTTCGGGCTCAACCTTATAGTACCAAATGTTCAACATAAAGAGATAACAAAAGCAAGAGTAGCATAGCTAGTGTCCCCAAACTTGAGAACTCACCAAAGCTTATCTTCAAGATGCCAAAATTAGCCACGTGGAGGATAATCGTGAGGAGCTCCGATTCCTACATGGTAACATCATGTAGGCGTAGAGTATCTTCTAGTACATTTGAATGTACTAAGTATGTAGGATGTAATGCAATAAGACATAAGCAACATAGTCAAAATGCATAAGCATAAGCAATGGATAAGTATAATAACAATATGGCATACATGATAAATGCTTGAAGTAAAACATGCTTGTATAGAACATCATACATATGTAGGAAGAAATCATATACACATAGCCCAAGCAAGGTTTACTTGAACTCCAAGGCATTCCACCCCCTTGGAAGGTGATTGAGGTACATACCCCTCAACAAGGTAGATGGCCATACCACCCCCATCATAGTGGTTAAGGTACATACCCCTCAACAAGGTAGATGGGCATGCCACCACCATCATAGTGTCCATAGTACATACCCCTCAACAAGGTAGATGGGCACAACACCCCTATCATAGTGGTCAAGATAGATACCCCTCAACAAGGTAGATGGGCATAACACCCCCCATCATAGTGGTTGAGGCATGTCACCCCCTCAATAAGGTATGATCAACTTGCAACACTATAGATAGTTTACATGAACGCAACACGTATATACATTCCCTTAGTCATCATAGAGTCATTATTTGTCTTGTAAACCCTACAATAGATCATCAATAACTCAAGAATTCATGTCATGATATTTTATCAAATACATGGCGGGTGTGTAATGCTAGTTCAAAATCATGCAATTCAAGAGTGAAATCATGTGAGGAAACTTAATGTAAATCAATCCACCAACACATAGTAAAAACCCTCATGCAAGATAGATTGAAATCTCTCATCAAACCTCATAATAGATTATAGTTTCATAGCACAAGACATGCATAGTCACAATAGACAAACCATCTTATAGTATAAGCTTGAAATAGGTAGACATGTGTTTAAATCAGCATTTCATAAAACTCCAACATAATTTATAATCATAATTCATAATAAGTCATACCCATAAATAATACTACTTGAAAACATTTTATTTTCATAAAAAGAAAAGTTGGGCACCATAGGTGAAAGGACCCATGGTTGAAATCCACATACCTCAAATTTATTTTGGGGTTTCCTTGATGTAGATTTGAATGAGAACTTGAAGCTTGAATGAAGTTCTTGAGATCTGGAATTAAGCTTGAGACACTAGAATTCAGGTGAAATATTTGGTTAAGTGTTAGAGAGGGTTTTAAGAGTGTCTTGAGTGATATAGAGTTTAAAATGGCTAAGTATAGGTGTTTCTATGCATAAAAGGGCATGGAGCCAAGACCCCAATATGTTAGGCCAAAATTGAAAAATTAAGTAAGTAACAACACTGCTTAGCGCCAGGTCCGCGTCATGGAGCTATCGCAAATAGTATTTGAAAATTGCAAATTTGGCGAAAATCATTTTTCGCTACGGGCTTTCTAAAATCTGGGTCATACCCATCTCCCACTCAATTTTCCACCTGATCAAGAATATGAAGTCGGATTTTTGATATCATGCACCAATTTTGAGATATGTGGAAATTACGATTTTGAGTATTTTTGAGACACCTTTCCGGGCATTTCACTTATGAGGATATGTTTCATGAACCAAGCTTAGAGCCTAGACGTGACACGATGAGTGGGAACCTGAGCGACCCTAAAAAAGTCTCTTAGCATATCATTCACACATCCTTGATCGCGGAAGCAAAATAAACAACACAAGAGTTGTAAATAAGGTAAGCGGGACTAAGAGAAGTCTTGATATTTATAAAAGCATAAAAGGGTCATGGTCATAATATAAGTACATCAAATATCCAACAATACCTCTAATATTGAATGAAACGGGCGCCAAAACACTTTCATGGCTCACCCTCATAGTAACAAGTATTCAACATAAAGAAATATCAAACAACAAGAGTAGCATAGATAGTGTCCTCGGAATTTGAGGACTCACCAAAGCTTATCTTCTGAAGCACCAAACTAGCCACGTGGTGGATGATCAAAAGGTTCTCCAGTCCTTGCATGGTAATGTCATATAGGCATAGAGTATTCTTTAACACGTCTCAATGTACTAAGCATATATGATGTAAAGCAATAAGACATAAGCCAACATAGTCAAAATACATAATAATAAGCAATAGATAAGTAAAATTTCAATGTGGCATGCATGATCAATTCTTAAAGTAAAACATGCTTGTAATTCATACAACTTGCATAATACATATCACATATATGTGTGGGAAGATACCATAACCAATATAGTCCAAGTGAACTACAACTTGGAATCTAAGGCATGTCACCCCTTTGTATGGTGAATGAGGCATGTCACCCCCTTAATAAGGTGATTAAGGCATATTACCTTCTCAACAAGGTGATCTAGACATGTCACCCCCTCAATAAGGTGATTGAGGCATATCACCCCCTCAACAAGGTTATTGAGGAATGTCACCCCCTCAACAAGTTGTTGTCTGCTTGCAACATCATAGATACTTTTCATGAATTCAATACATACATGCAAGACGTTAATCATCATAAAGTCACTTTACTTGTAAATCATGTAATAGATTATTAATAACTTGAGAATCCTTATCAAAATGTTTTGTCAAACACTTGGTGGGTTTATAATGCTTGTTTCAAATCATATATTTTAGGAATGCAAATCAATCCACCAACATATAGTAAAGCCCTCATGTGTGGTACCTTGAAATCCATCATCAAATCTCATAATAGATCATAGTCTCATAGCTCAAAACATGCATAATCTTTAACATACAAAATCAATTTATCATATAAACTTGAAATAGATAGATATGCATAATCAATCAACATTTCATAAAACCCCAACATAATTTATAATCAAATCTATAATAAGACATACCCATATATGATACAACTTGAAAACATGTAATTTTCATAAAAAAGAAGATTGGGATCCATGGGTGAAAGGACCCAATGGATGAAACCCACATACCTCAAACTTGGGTTTTCTTGAGATGAGCTTGAAAGAAACTTAGATCTTGAAGTGAATACTCGAGTTCCAAAGTTAAGCTTGAAATCTTTGAAATTTAAATGTGATATTTAGTTATGTCTTGGAGAGGTTTTTGTGAAGGTTTTGAGTGATAAAGAGTTGAAAAATAACTGAGCATGAGTTTTTTCACGCATAAGTGGGCATAGGGCTATGACCCCAATGCCGTTGGCCGACATAGGAAAATTAAGGAAAAATTAGCACTAGTCTGCGTCCGGTCATGACATGAAGCCAATGCGAAGAAAAAATTAACACTAATTTGTGCCCCAATCGCGTCGCGTCGTGGGTGCGAACAAAAACTATTTTACAAAAATTAGTGAAAATTATTTTTCGCTGTGGATCCTCTAAAATCTTGATTATACCACTTTCTCACTTAGTTTTGCCCCCTGATCGAGAACATGAAGTTTGATTTTTCAATATCATGCAAGAATTTTGAGATACATGGAAATTATGATTGTGAGCTTTTCCAATGTAAAAATTTTGGGCGTTTCAATATCTTACCCTTGGGAACATTCATCCTCGAATGTCAAAGAAACGTTCATAAGAGAAGTAATCATGAACATTGATACCAAGTTTGTCACGACCCAAGCCTAGGGCCTAGACGCGACATGATGAATGAAAAGCCGAGAGGACCCCAAACAAGCCTCTTAGCATATCGTCCACACATCCTTGGTTGCGGAAGAAAAATAAACAACACAAGAGTTATAAATAAGGGAAGCGGGACTAAGGGAAGTGTTGATATTTATAAAAAAATAAAAGAGTCATGCTCGTAGCATAAGTACATCAACTATCCAACAATACCTCTAATATGGAATGGAGCGGGGGCCAAGTCTCTTTCTGGGCTCACCCTCATAGTAACAAGAATTCCACATAAAGAAATATGAAATGGCAAGAGTAGCAAAGATAGTGTCCTCGGACTTGTAGACTCACCAAAGTTTATCTTCCGAAGTACCAAACTAGCCACGTGGAGGATGATCAAAAGGTGCTCCAATCCAGACCTAGTAATATCATGTAGGAATAGAGTATGCATTAGTACTTTTGAATGTACTAAATATGTAGGACACAATGCAACAAGCCACAAGCCAATATCGTCAGAATGCATAACCATAAGCAATGGATAAGTAAAATTTCAATATGGCATGCATGATCAATATTTGAAATAAAACATGTTTGTAATTCATACAACTTGCATAGTACATATTACATATGTGGGAAGAGACCACAATCGACATATACCAAGCGAACTACAACTTGGAATCCAAGGTATGCCTGTCACGACCCAAGACTAGGGCCTAGATGTCACACGATGAATGGGGGAAGCCGAAGGGGCCCCAAACTAGCCAGTTAACATATCATTACACATCATTGGTTGCGGAAGCAATTAAACAACATGATAAGAGTAGAAATAAGGGAAAAAAAGATACTTTCATAACATAAGCATCAAAACAAGAGAGTCAAGGCTCAATACATAACATGTCCAACAATACCTCTACAACATAGATAAGACCAGGGGCCAACACAAGCAACCGGGCTCACTCTTATAGTCAATACATACATAAAAGAAAGAAAGTCTTGGTACATGGCATGAGATCATATTCATGGTCCCTGAAATGGAGGACTTACTAACTAGCTTGAGAGAATTCATACTAATCACGTGGAGGAAGATGCTCAAGTAGGGCTCCGGATCCTACATGGTAACATCATGCAGGCATAGAGTATGCCTTCGTACATTTGAATATAGTAAGTATGTATGATACAACGCAACAAGAGATACACAACATAATTGAAATGCATAAGCATAGGCAATGAGTAACATATAGCAATATGTCATGCATAAAAGATGCTTAAAGTAAATCATGCTTACATAAGACATAATACATGTGTAAGAAGAGACCATCATTAATGAGTTCAAAATTTACCAAGGTACAAACCTCTTGATTGGTTGGTGGATCATCGCACCCTACCACACTTAGTGATTGAGGTACGAACCCATCAATCCGATTACCAAGTTACTAACCCCTTGATTGGTTGGTGGATACTCGCACCTTACCACACCTGGTGATTGAGGTACAAACCCTAAACCTGGTTATCAAGGTTCAAACCCCTTGACATGGTTATCCGGGTTCTTAGTCACCAGAGTAGGGCATGGTCAATTTCCAATAGTATATAGGAGAATATCATGTACATACATTCCTATCATCATCATAAAGTCATTCAACTCATAAGAAATGCATTGGACCTTTAATTCCTCAAGAATACATAACTGGACATTTTATCAAACACTTGGCGGGTGTGTAGAGCTAGTGTAAAATCATGCAATTCAAGAGTGAAATCATGCTAGAAAATTTAGTGTAAAACCATTAATATATACTTGGTAACATACTCAAGCAATATACATTAAAAAAGCAAGACGATAGAGAAAAGATCTCCCTCGTATAATAACGAGGGATTATGGGACAAAAAATAAATCCACTTGATTTCAGACTGGGTACAACCCAAGGTCATCATTCCCTTTGGCTTCATCAAATCTCATGATAGATGTTAGATTCATTGATCAAAACATGCTTAAAAAATCACCATTTCATGAAACCCCAATATAATGTGCAGTGAAATTCATAATAAGTAAGACCCATGAGTAAATCAACTTTAGATCATACAATTTAGGTAAAAGGAAGCTTAGGCAACATAGCTAAAAGGACTCATTGGTTGAAACCCACACACCTTGATTTTGGTGAATTCTTTGCAAGAAGATTTGAATGGAGACTCAAAGGTTGGATGAATTCCTTGAGATATGAAAAGGATTTGGACAATTGAATTTTGAGGTGAAATATTGTCCTAGTTTTTGAGAGAGTATTTGGAAATATTTTGAATGATATGAAGGTAAAATATGACTAACTGTAGTTATTTTCATGCATGCGAAGGCTTTGGCCCAAGACCCAAAGGCCTTGGACCTAGATAGAAACTGGCAGCCAAAAATACACTATAGTGCGCCCATGCTGCGTCATGCCAAGGACGTGGATGCTCTCTGGAAATCACATTTTGTGATTTTCAAATTTTGCTATGGTTTCTTTTAAATTGAGATTAGACCTATCTTCCACTCAATTTGATCTGCTGATCAAGAATATGAAGTTGAAATTTTGATATCACGCATGAATTTTAAGATACATAGAGATTATAATTTCGCGCATTTCTGAGGCACATTTTCTGGCATTTTTTGGAGTCGTTTCAATATATCCCTCCTTGGGAACATTCGTCTCCGAATGTCAAAGAGACTTATATGAGAGACGTAAGAATGACAATTTCAGCCCACATAGGGATGCAACAATATAGTTAAACATCATTTCAAAAATTTCGACATAAGTGTAAAATCACTATGAACTCATCAATAAAACATGAATGCATGCAAATGTCATCAGTTGAACTTATACTTAAAATCACATAGGGGACTTAGATTAATTTCTTAGGCTTGAGTGGAGTGGAAAAGATAAGGATATCGTTTATGCATGTCTTCTTCGTCCTCTCATGTAGCACTTTCTACTTGTTGATTCCTCTAAAGGACCTTAATGGAAGCAATGTCCTTGTTCCTTAGCCTCTTCACTTGCCTATACGAGATCTCTAATGGAACCTCCTCATAAGTCAAGTTTTCTTCAGATATACCCACAACATCTGATGCAACAAAACATTCAGATCACCTACACACTTCCTCAACACAGACACATGAAACACCAGATGAACCAAATCCATCTCGCTAGGCAACTCCAACTCATAAGCTATCTTGCCAATCCTCCTCATTACCCTATAAGGACCCATATAACTTGGGCTCAACTTGCCTCCTCACCAAATTGAACCATACCCTTCATGGGTGACACCTTCAAATAGATCTAATTACGATCTTTGAATTCAAGATCCCTTCTCCTCATATCGGCATAGGACTTTTGGGGACTTTGGGCCGTCTTCAACTTTTCCCTAATCATCATAACTTTTTCAAGAGCCTCCATAACCAGGTTTGGTCCCAAGAAAGCCACTATCCAACCTTAAACCACCCAAACGGTGATCTACAACGTCTACCATAAAGAGCCTCAAAAAGGGTCATACCGATGATAGAATGATAGCTATTGTTATAGGCAAACTCAAACAATGAAATATGATCATACCAAGTAACCTTAAGCTCCAATATATCATCCCTAAACATATCCTCAAGTGTTTGGATAGTTCTTTCGGCTTGGCTATCAGTTTGAGGGTGAAAGGCCGTACTAAGTTTAACTCTTATACCGAGATCCCTTTGAACGGACCTCCAAAAATGTGAAGTAAATTGAGCACCACGGTCCAATATGATGGACAAAGGAGCCCCATGTAACCTCACCAAGTAATGAATGTACAACCTAGCATAATATTCAGACCTATATATGGTTTTAACTGGTAGAAAGTGAGCCGATTTCGTCATCTGACCAACCACAACCCAAAGAGAATCAAAACCCTTTCTAGTCTTGGGCAACCCAACCACAAAATCCAGATTCCCACTTCCAAGAAGGAATCTCTATGTCTTGTTGTCATGACCTAAGCCTAGGGCCTAGACGTGACACGGTGCATAGGGAACCCAAAGGGACCCCAAGCATGCCTCTTAACATACCATCACATATCCTTGGTCGCGGAACCAATAAAATATCAATAAAAGATTATAAATACGAGTAACAGGGGCTAAGGGACATCTTTCATAGTATAAAACATCATAGAGTCAAGAGAGTCAAAGCTCATAGCTTTAATACATATCTTGTCCAACAACACCTCTAAACATAGAACTTAGCGGGGGCCAAGACAAGCAACCGGGCTCAACCTCATAGTCAAAGCATAGCACAAAGAAAAGAATCTTAATACATAGCATAAGAACATAGACACTGTCCCCGAAATTGAAGACTCACCAACTAGCTTGAGAATCTTAATACATAGCATAAGAACATAGACATCATAGGCAAAATGCATATCCACAAGCAGCGAATAGCATACTAATAATATGACATGTATGAATGATAATTGAAGTAAAACATGCTTATATAGAACTTATTACGTGTGTAAAAAGAGACCATCATTTGGCTAATGGGTTTATGACCTCCCATCCTAGGTGCTTGATGTACCAACCCCTCAACTTGGTTATCGAATGTACCACCCCCTATCTAGGTGATTGAAGTACCAACCCCTCAATTTGGTTTACTTCTATCATTATATATACTTTTCATGACACACATGAATGCCATACTTTCATCATCATCAAGTTATTAAACTCATATACCATGCTCTAGACCTTCAACAACTCAAGATACATAATCCGGACATGTTATCAAACACTTGGCGGGTGTGTAATGCTAGTGTAAAACCATGCAATTAAAGAGTGAAATCATGCAAGAAAACTTGAAGTAAAATAGCCCACATACTTGGTAATACCATCTTGCAAAATACATTGAAACCCCTCATCAAATCTCAAGAGAGATCAAGGTTCTAATGCTTAAACCATGCATAATCATAATAGGTAAATCATCTCATGGTATAGACTTAAAAATGAGTAATCATGTATTTTCAAACAAACTTTCATAAAATCCCAATATAGTATATGATCATAATATCTAATGAATAATACCTCTAAGCAACACAACTTGAAAACATATAATTTTCATAGAATGGAAGATTGGGTTTCATGGGTGAAAGGTACCCATTAATGAAACCCACATACCTTAGACCTTTAATTTCTTGAAGTTGAGTTGAGAAAAACTTGAAGCTTCGAATGGGGTCTTGAAATCCACAACTAGTTTTCTTGAATTTGTATGGATGTTTTGATGTAGGCTCTTGAGACAATTTGAGAGTGTATTCCGATTGGGAGGAGTGAATTTGATCTTTAGGAATAGGGTTAGGTCTTTAGGAAGTGTTAAGATAGCATAGGAAGCCCCAAAAGACCAATAGAAATGGCTAAATTTACGGAATACCATTAATGAGGCGAAATTTGGCAAAAACTCGTATATACCCCTGTATATACGAGTTCTACAAAAATAGGCAGAACTTCTTCAGACGATCTCTAAATAAGGTGAAACCAAGTGCATTGGAAATCTAATGCAAAGAACTTTGTTTTGGTAGGTCATGGGACACCAGTTCTTTGTGTGCTAAGAGATATGCCACTTTAAAGTCGACCCTACTACCGGTACTTATGCAAAACTTAGGCAAAAAAAATTCCTTTGAACTAGGCTTGATGTATGGGACCCGCGATGGTATTAAACGAGATAAATAAGCTTGAGTTAGATTTGAATGAGAGCTCAAAACTTGAATGCATTTCTTGAGATCCGGAAGTGAGTTTGGGACACTTGAATTGGGTGAAATATTTGTCTAAGTGTTTGATTAGGGAATATCTTGTATGATATGAAAGTGAAATATGGCTAATGGGAAGACTAAGGCCCAAGAGCCAAATGCCTAGGATCAGAACGCAAAACTGGGCACAAAAATATGCTATGGCACGCCCCTGGCGCGTCGCATCTGGGGCGCAAATCTTCACTGTTTTTCACCAACTACGAAATTTTGGATTTTGCTACGGTTTCTCTAAAATTTGGGTTAGATCCATCTTCAACTCAATTTTGACCTCTAAAAAAGAATATGAAGTTCGGATTTTCAAAATCACGCATGGATTTTGAGATATATGGAAATTACGATTCTGGGTATTTCCGAGGCACATTTTCAGGCACTTTTTGGGGTCGTTTCACTTGTGCTAGGCCACCTGGCCTTTGATGTTTGGCTTTGACTTGTTGGTTACGATGATAACCAAAAACAAACTTGGCAATGTCCCTCTTTCCTCCCCACAATACACCTCTCTCAAGTCTCTATACATCTTAGTAGAATCGGGGTGAATATAATAAGAAGAACCATGAGCCTCAGCAAGAATCTTTTCTCTTAAGCGATCAACACAAGACACACATAACCTACCTTGGTATCTAACGATACTATCTCCACCTTGGGAGAAAACCTCCACCTTACCATCTTTTGCCAATACCTTTAGTTCTAACAAAATGGGGTCAAGATCTTGCTTAGCTTTCACCTCCCCAACTAATGAAGATTTAGAGCCATCAACTACCACAACACCCCTATTTTCCATCTCTTCCAACCTAACTCCCAATCTGGCCAATCGATGGACCTTCTTAGCCACCTCTTTACCACTACCATCAACATGTACTAGGCTACCTGTAGACACCCTACTCAAAGCATCCGCCACCATATTAGCCTTACTGAGATGATAATGCATACTCATAACATAAACCTTAGGAAGTTCTAACCACCTTCTTTGTCTGAATTTGAGGTCCTTTTGAGTGAACACATATTGGAGACTCTTATGATCGGTAAACACATCAACATGCACCCCATACAAATAGTGACGCCAAATCTTTAATGCAAACACCACGGCGGCTAGTTCAAGATCATGAGTAGGATTATTCGTTTCATGCACTTTGAGTTACCTAGAAGAATAGGTTATCACCTTCCCATTTTTCATCAACACACAACCCAAACCAACCCCAGAGGTATCACAAATACACAACAAATCCTTCTAGCCCTTCCGGTAGTGACAATATAGGAGCGGACACAAGCTTATCTTTCAATGTTTGGAAACTCTTTTGGCAATCATTCATCCACACAAATTTGGCCTTCTTTTGAGTCAACTTGGTCATAGTAGAAGCAATAGAAGAGAATCCATTCACAAACCTTCGATAGTAACCCACTAAGCCCAAGAAGCTCTTAATATTCGACGAGGTCAAGGGTCTAGGCCAATTTCTAATCACATCCGTCTTTTTAGGATCCATCTTAATACCATCCCCTGACACCACATGACATACGAAGGCAACCTCTTTTAACAAAAATTCACATTTTTCATACTTGGCATATAACTTCTCTTCCCTCAATCTTTGTAGTACTACCCTCAAATGGCCCATATGGTCCTCCTCACTATGTGAATAGATCAAAATATCATCAATGATGACCACAACAAATGAATCAAGGTAGGGTTTGAAAGCCCTATTCATAAGATCCATGAAAATAGCCAGTGCATTGGTCAACCCAAAAGACACTACAAAAAACTCATAATGCCCATGCCAGTTTGAAAGACCGTCTTGGGAATATAACACTCCCGTACCTTCACTTGATGATATCCGAACAAAAGATCAATCTTAGAGAAGTGACTAGCCCCTTGCAACTAGTCAAACAAATCACTGATCCTTGGAAGAGGATACTTATTCTTTATGGTGACCCTATTGAGTTGTGGGTAGTCGATAAACATTCTAAGGGACCCATCCTTCTTCATAAACAACACCGGAGCACCCAAAGATGATTGGCTAGGCCTAATGAAACCCTTCTCCAACTAATCCCTCAATTGTTGCTTCAACTCCTTTAACTTTGTCGGGGCCATACGATATGGGGGAATGGAAATGGGTTGAGTATTGGGAAGGAGGTCTATACCAAAATCTATTTTCCTTTCGGGAGGGACATCGGGAAGATCATTTGAAAAGATATCAAGGAACTCATTTACAACCGGAATGAACTCTATAGGAAGCACCTTGGACTCCACATCCCTTACCCTCATAAGATGATAGAGAAACCCCTTAGAGATCAACTTAAGGGCTTTAATGAACGAGATAAACCTACCCTTGACACTATATCATGACTCTCCCTCTCTAGAATAGATTCATTTGGGAATTGGAATTTGAACCTATGGGTGCTACAATCAATAGAGGCATAGCATCCATGCAACCAATCCATCCCAAGTATGACATCGAAATCCACCATTTCCAACTCAACAAGACCTCTAGGCAATATCTTATGCAAAATACAAATGGGATAATTTCTAAAAACCTTTCTAGCAACTATAGATGCACCAATAGGAGTAGACACCTCATACGACTTACACATTAATTTGGTTCAGCTTGAAACTTTTTGATGCAACAAAGGGGGTAACAAAAGAAAGAGTGGCACCTGGATCAATCAGTGCATACACTTCAAAATCAAAGACTTTTAACATACCGGTGACAATATTGGGGACCTATTCAACCCCTTGCCTCCCTTGGAGTGCATAGAACCGATTGTGACTTAGGGCAAAGTCACAACCCAAGCCTAAGGCCTAGACGTGACACGACGAATGGGGAACCCGAAGGAACCCCAAGCGGCCTCTTAACTTATCATTACATATCCTTGGTCGTGGAAGCATATATAAGGCATAAAGTAAGCAAAAGGAACAAAGGGCTAAGGGATAGCTTGTCAAAACATCAACATCAAAGACAAGGAGTTGTAGCTCATATCATAAATACACAACTCGTCCAACAAACACTTCTAAATACATAGATAGAGGGGGCCAAGAAAAAGATATCAGGCTCACCCTCATAGTTAGTAGAATATAAGATAGTGTCTCTATACATAAATAATAGCAACATAGACTAAGTCACCGTAATGGAGAACTCACCACCAAGCTTGGAATAACACCAACTAGCCACATGGAGAAGAAGGATGATCAACTTGGGCATCGGTTCTTACATGGTGATATCGTGTAGGCAACAATATGCGTTTGTATGTTTGAATGTACTAAGTATGTGGGATGAAATACAAAAAGAAGTAGACATCATAATCAAAATGCACAATATTAAGCAATAGACATAATATACAATATGCCATGTATGATCAATGCTTAAGTAAAACATGCTTAAGTAACTCATTCTTATATAGGATATCATATGTGAAGAAGAGACCAAGCTAGTTGTTCAAGGTATAAACCCCTTGGTGGTAGTGTGGTATAAACCCCTCACATGGTTTATGGTTATCACGCCTCACAAACATGGTGACGAAGTATAAACCCCTCGCATGGTTGATGAGTATAAACCCCCAACATGGTTACCCAGGCTCTTGTCCCCCTGGATCATGTATGGTCTAATGCAACACTTTATATAGGATCTATCATATGCTCTAGTGCAACACTTAATACGGGAATAATCATTACGTAAGATCATTTCATCATCAAAACATCATTCATATCATATGTCATGCTTTGCACCTTCAACTACTCAAGAAACCACATCCGGACATTTTATCAAACACTTAGGGGGTGTGTAATGGGGATAAAAGACTATGTAATTTAGAGATGAAATCATGCAATAAAATTAGTGATAAAACCTTCAATCAAAACTTTGCAACACCCCCAAGGAATTCACATCAAAAACCATTATCAAATGCAACATTAGATCCAAGATTTGAAGCTCAAAACATGCTAAAACAACCACACTTTCATGAACTAAAATCATTGTGCATTAAGTTTGTCAATAAAAAAGACCCACATGTAAAATCAACTTTAAAACTCATTAATCATTTTAGCAAAAGTGGGTTTAGGCACATGGATGGGAGGTTCCAATGGTTCAACACCACATATCATAGGTCTAAAGTTGCTTGGAATTGTGATTGGGAAGAATGGACGCTTGGAAATGATCTTTGGATCCAATCTTGTTCTTGGGTTTCCTTGAAATTGAATTGATGCTAGGATGAAGCTTTTGAGAGAATTGAGAGTGTGTTTTAGGTGAGAGTAATTATTTTTATCCTTTGGGATATTGTTTAGGTCTTTTAGGAAGATTAGGATAACATTGGAAGTCTAAAAAGGGCATTAGAGTAATTAAAATTTACGAAGATACCATAAGTGAACGCATAGAAAAATTGGCAAAGTATCATCTCACTGGAGACTTGACTGACCTTGTGGCACTCCACAGGTCGTGTGGAGTGCCCGTGAGACAAGACTCAGACAGAAAAATTGAATTGGAACACATGAGAAAAAGTTAGCTTCGACGTCACTTTAACGACTGCTTTCACAGACTGTCGTTTACTAGTCCGTCCTACCACACTTAGACAAAAAAAGGTTGCAGACCTCAACACGCCCAGGTGCCACTGGATGTTCCACTCCACACGTCCTATTAACAGTGCCCGTGGTACCAACCTTAGCCACATTTTGCCCATGTCTAACAAGCTTGCTTTGGCACACCTTGTGGCCATCCCCACGGTCAGTATGTTGGCCACAAGGCACGTGCCACTAGCCGTGCCACCTTCCTTGGTGCCAAAAATATCCCTTTTGAACCCCAGCTACACCAAACAACCCATCAAAGGGCACTCTAGCGGTCAAGCTGCCCATGTGAGTTCACTGCACGGGAAGGTCTCACGAAAACGGTCATAACTCTTTCATCCAAACTCGAAATAAGGTGAAACCAAGTGCGTTGCGAAGCTAACTCAAAGACATTTCATTTGACATGTTGTGGGCCACCTTGTTCCAAATGTGCTAAAAGTTATGATAGTTTATAGTTGACCCTTTCATGAACCATCACCCAAAACTTAACTCTTAAGGGAGTCTCGAACTCGTTAACGTACTAGGAGGCCCCCATGAACCTAATACACCCCAAATCTAACCAAATGAGGCTTGAAACATGGATACATAAGAGCATAGAGTTACAGGGTGTCACAATATCTCTCTCTTGGGAACATTCGTCCCCGAATGGCAGGAAAACGCACACAAGGAAAGTAGTCATGAAAATCTTTGCTAAAACATAGATGCAACAATGCACCTAGATGTGGTCTTCAAGAAAATCTCAATATGAGCATCAAAATCCCCATAATATTATTAACATGAACATGAATGAATGCAATGAAAAATGAAACTTAAGACTTGAAATCACATAGGGGACATAGAATTGGTACCTTAGGCTTGAGTGGAGTTGAAAAGATAAAGATACCGCTTTTGCATGTCTGGTTCGGCCTCCCATGTAGCACTTTCAACTCGTTAGTTCCTCTAAATGACCTTAACAGATGTCACCTCCTTTTTCCTCAATCTCTTCACTTGCCTATCCAAATTTTAATCAAAACTGGAACCTCCTCATAAGCTAAGTTATCCTCAACAACACCTACCACATCAAGAGGCACAATGGCATTAGGGTCATGCACACATTTTCTCAACATAGAGATATGGAACACCGAATGAACCAAGTTTATTTCACTAGGCAACTTCAACTCACAAGCTACCTTGCTAACCCTCTTCAATACCTTATAAGGACCAATGTACCTTGGACTCAATTTCCCATTTTTACTGAAATAGACCACACATTTCATTGGAGAAACCTTCAAATAAACCCAATCATGCACTTTGAGTTCAAGCTCTCTTTTTCTCACACTGGTAAAAGATTTTTGATGACTTTGGGCCGTTTTTAACCTTTCCCTAATCATCCTAACCTTCTCAAGAGCATCCATAACTAGATTTGGTCCAAATAAGTCCACCTCTCCAACTTCAAACTAACCAATTGGTGATCTACATTGCCTCCCATAAAGAGCCTCAAAATGGGCCATACCGATGCTAGAGTGATAGCTATAGTTGTATGCAAATTCAATCAAAGGACGATGGTCATACCAACTACCTCTCAACTCTAATACACATGCCCTAAGCATATCTTCAAGGATTAGAATGATTCTTTCGGCTCAGACATCCATTTGAGGGTGGAAGGCTATAGTAAGGTGAACTTTTGTACCAAGACCCCTTTGAAAAGATCTCCAAAAGTGTTAAGTAAATTGTGAACCACGATCCGATATGCTAGACAAAGAAACCCCATATAACCTCAATAACTCATGTATGTACAACCTTGCATATACTTCGTCCCCATATATGGTCTTAACTAGTAGAAAGTGAGCCGATTTTGTCATCCTATCAACCACCACCCAAATGGAATCAAAACCTTTTCTAGTCGTGGGCAATCCAAACACAAAATCTATATTAATCACATCCCACTTCCAAGTGGGAATCTCTATGTCTTGGGCTAGGCCACCTGGCCTTTGATGCTCGGCTTTGACTTGTTGACAACTATGGCAACCGAAAACAAATTTGGCAGTGTCCCTCTTCATGCCTCCCCACCAATATACGTCCCTCTAGTCTTTATACATTTTGGTAGAACCAGGATGGATAGAATATGAAGAATTATGGGCCTTATCAAGGATCTTCTCTCTCAAACCATCAACACAAGGCACAGACAACCTACCTTGGTACCTAAGGGCACTATCTCCCCCTTGGGAGAAAACCTCTACTTTGCCCTCTTTCACCAAGGCCTTCAATTCAAGCAAGGCGGTGTCAAGATCTTGTTTTTCTATCACCTCATCAACCAAAGAAGATTTGGAACCATCAATAAAACTCACACCATTTTCTACCTCTTCCAACCTAACCCCCAATCTTGCCAATCAATCCACCTCCCTAGCCATCTCCCTATCACTATCGTCAACATGAGCTAGGATACCCACAGACACTGGACTCAAAGCATCCACACAATATTTGCCTTCCTGAGATGGTAATGCACACTCATGTCATAGTCCTTAAGAAGTTCTAGCACCTTTTTTGTCTCAAGTTGAGATCTTTTTGAGTGAAGATATATTGGAGGCTCTTATGATTGGTGAACACATCAACATGCACCCCATACAAATAATGACGCCAAATCTTTAATCCAATTAAGATCATAAGTAGGGTAGTTCTTTTCACGCACCTCAAGTTTCCTAGAAGCATATGCAATGACCTTGCCATTTTGCATTAGTACACAACCCAAAACCACTCTAGAGGCATCAAAGTATACAGCAAATCCCTCTTGCCCATACGGTAATGATAATATAGGAGCGGAAATAAGCTTATATTTCAATGTAAGGAAGCTCCTCTCATACTCATGGGTCCACACAAACTTAACCTTCTTTTGAGTCTATTTTGTCATGTAATAGATCATCAATAACTTGAGAATCCTTGTCGAGACATTTGACCAAACACTTGTGGTTATATAATGCTTGTTTATAATCATACAATTCAAGAGTTAGATAATATGAGAAAACTCAAAGCAAATCAACCAACCAACATATAGTAAAACCCTCACGTGGCTTGAAATCCATCATCAAATCTCATAATAGATTATAGTCTCATAGCTCAGAACATGCATAGTCTTAATAGACTAAATCAATTCATAATATAAACTTGAAATAGATAGATATGCATAATCAATCAACATTTCGTAAAATTCCAACATAATTTATAATCAAATCCATAATTAGAGAGACCCATAGATGATACAACTTGAAAACATGCAATTTTAATTAAAAAAAGAATTGGGCTCCATGGGTGAAAAGACCCAATGGATGAAAGTCATATACCTTAAGCTTGGATTTTCTTGAGATGAGCTAGAAGAAAACTTAGAACTTGAAGTAAATCCTTGAGTTCCAAAGTTAAGCTTGAACTACTTGAAATTTGAATGAGATATTTAGGTAAGTCTTAGAGAGGTTTTTGTGAGGGTTTTGAGTGATATAGAGTTGAAAAATGGCTAATTATGGGTGTTTTCACGCATTAGTAGGAATGGGGCTATGACAATGCCCTTGGCCGACAGAGGAAAATTGACGAGAAACTAACACTGATTCTCGTCTGATCCACGATGCAGACCTAACGTAAAGGCAAAATTTACATCGATTTATGCCCCAAGAGCGTCAAGGCTTGGGTGCGGACAGACACTATTTTACAAAAATTAGAGAAAATTATTTTTCGCTATGGGTCCTTTAAAATTTGGGTTATACCCATTTCCCACTCAACTTTTCCCTCGATTGAGAATATGAAGTCGAACTTTTTGATATCACGAACAAATTTTGAGATATATGGAAATTATGATTATGGGCATTTTTGAGGTACAAATTTAGGGTGTTTCACTATGTTTCATGCCTTGTTTAGATATGCTACATAGTTTGTGACCATTGGGGAGAAGAGGATCTGGTTTTTCATCAAAGTTTTGGATCCTAAGTTGCAAGTTCTATCTGTTCACATGGCCATTGCAGGTAAAAGTTATATTGAAGTGATAGACATTGTGAAGATGATAGATGGAGTGAGAAATGCTGCGCAAGCCAAGACTTTGGCTAAAAGGACTAGAGTGTAGCTAGCTTCCATGGTTCTTACTCAAGTGTTCAAGTAGGTTGGCCAATGTAGTCGTCCGTGCTCTCTTCTATAGGTGGCTGCTGTAGGACTTCACTGTAGAATCTCCCTTTGGATGGTCAAAGAGCTTCTTCCTCGCCATGTACTCAGCCTTTTCTTGATCATAGTTGATATAATTATGGAGACCAAGGACAAATGAGGAGGGAATTTTCCAAATGCCACATGGATGATCCTGCACAATAGTAAAACAAAGCTGTAAGACCGGTTGGTGCAGGTAGCAACAACAGAGGACATCCACAAGGTTGGCAAGGAGGAAATTAGAGTCCATGGAGGCCAAGTTAATGATAATACATGTAGAATAGTAGTGCAATAACACAAAGAGGTTTTCCTTAGGATGGCAAGGTTTAGTTTTATGCATTTCCAAGCAGGACTTAGGCTAAGGCATCTGATGCAATGATTATATGTATTATTTTTGTCTGCAATTGAATGACTAGTACTTTGTTTCACTGAGTTCTAATTATTCTTATTGGTTAGTAAACTTTTCCATGTGTTTTGATGTGATTTGTGATACACTCGATGTCCCACATACATATTTCAAACTCAGTTGGAGAGTCTATTATAGTCACTCATGTCTATTTTACTTGTTCTATCCTATTTTTTGATTTCCAAATTTGGGTTGATTTGGCAGTTTTTGACATGACTGATTTTAATGAGATCTTAGACATGACTTTTTTTTTTGGTCATAGAGCTTAGACATGACTTGGTTATCCCCCTATCATGCAATGCTTTATCATAATGTCAAAATTGTGAATCCTAAGCCAACTAAGGGGTGTACAAGCCTAAGCCAACTAAGGTCATATTTTACCTTTGAGAAACTAGTGAGATAGGGTTGTTTGTCTTATTTTTTTCAAATTTGCGATTTTGATTTTGAGTCTCCCTCTTTGATTTAAGGAAGTATTTTTCTACATAGTTATGTAGTATGCCAATGTATAAGTAGATAGATTTCTAGATTAATTTAGAGCCGAGCACACTACAAGAAAAAAATTCTTTAACTAGGGGAAGTTATGTCATTAATAGTTTAAATCGGGTCGCTAAATGTTAATAACAACCAGTACAAATATGTTCAATACTAGTTGTAAAAAGTCCTGACATTAAAAGTTAATGACCAGATTCCAATTTGGTCGTTAAAAGTACATTTAACAACCAAATATTTTCTAGCTGTTAAGGATAATACTATCAAATCAGATTGCAACTCAAAAGGATAGATTACACAATCTTTACAGATATGTGTTAAGGATAATCATATCCAATTAGATTTCAAAGTTACAATCTTCACAGATATGTAATATTGTATATATGGTAGTCTAGCTGATTTGCAGTGATTTGATTACCTAGCTACCATAGTTAGTTAGTACTCTTCATTGTTCATGTCATTGTAGTCTTTGAACAATAAACAAGAAGAAGAATTATTCCACTCTAAAAACTCTTTATGGTATCAGGGTAGTGATCCAAATTTCTTCTGAAAATCATTTTTTTCCTTTCTTTCTCATGGCTTCCTCTAGAACAAATAACCTTACTAACTTTTCTAGAAAAACCTTGATTTTTATCAATGGTACTCAACTTCCTTTGAAACTTAACTCTCAAAACTATCCAACTTGGAGAGCCCAAATTACTCCCTTACTTCGTGATCACAATCTTATGAGTTATATCACCAGTGCAAACAAGTCACCCCAACCACCATCGAAAAAGATGGTCAAAATGTCTCTAGTCCTAAGTACGAATTTTGGGACTGTTAGGATCAGTTAATCTTGGCAGCCATCATTGCTTCTATATCCTTTTCAGTAATGAACACCATTGCAGATGCTAAAACCTCACAGAGGCATAGATCAAGTTGCAAATGGCATTTGCAAACAAATTAGCTATGCAGATTTTATCTTTGCGTGACAAATTATCCAAAGCAAAGAGAGATACACTACCAGTTGCTGAATATCTTCAATTGATCATATCAATTGCTGAAGAACTCTCTTCGTGTGGAAGCTCTGTCACTGATGTAGATCTTGTGGTTCACGTTCTTAGTGGTGTTGGATCTGAATTTCAAGACATTATTATAGCTATTCATGCTAGAGTTACTATTATATCATTTGATAAACTCCAAGACAAGCCATTGGCTTATGTATTGTATTTGAATCAAATAGATCCCACATTTGACGCAACTTCAGTCATTGCAAATCATGTCAACAAAAGTACAAATTCTAGATCACCATATTAGCAAAAACAAGGTAATTCATGGAAGACAAATCAACATTTTCAATTTGAAAATTCTAATGTTGGTCTTCCAGCGAAGTTCTCATCATATAAGTCTTAAAATTCTATACAAAACAACATTCCCATAGCATTAGATCTCAAGCCAAAGTGCAATGTCAATTTTGTAACAAACATGGGCATCATTTCAAATAGTGTTATCAAGCGCATGACTATTTTAGGCACTTTCTTTCAAAAAATCCTCAATCAGACTACACTAAGTGAATTTGAGATCTGATCAGCAATGATTGTTAGACATTCGTACATCCCATCACATCACTAATGACTTGAGCAACTTATCTATTAATTGACTATATGATGGTAGTGACGAACTGCACCAAACTGATGGCTCAAGTTTGTCTATCTCACATGTTGGTTCTGGTACTATTTTTCTCCAGGCCAAAAAGTTTCATTTGTCTAATTTTTCTGTGTTTCATCTGCTAAAAGCAACCTCATTTCTGTATCACAATTCTGTACTTCTAACCAAGTGTCAATTGAGTTCTTTTCAAACTATTTTCTTGTGAAGGATCAGTTTACGGGGGAGATTTAGTTCAAAGGTCCACTTGATCAATCATTGTACAAGTTTTTGTCCCCTGCAGTTTCAAATAAACCAATCTCCTTCAGTATTCGTCTTTCATCAGAGTTTTGGCATCAACGTCTTGGCCATCCAAATGCTAGAATTTTTAATTTCATTTTTTTCCAAATTTCAGTTACCAACATCTTCTATTAAATCATCATTTTGTAATCCTTGCCAATGCAATAGAAGTTATCGCCAATCTTTTGGTGTTTCTTCTCTAAATAATAGTAGGCCTCTTGAGCTACTATATTCAGATTTATGGTGTCCTACCCGTATGCAATCAATTGATGGGTTTCGTTATTATATTATACTTTTGGACCTTTACATAAAATATATCTGGTTCTTTCCTTTAAAGGCTAAATCAGATGTGTATTCCATTTTCCCACCATTTCAAAAACTTGTCAAAAATACATTTAATGTCAAGATAAAATCAATTTACATCAATGGGGGTGGAAAATTTGTTGCCCTCAGAAAATATTTTCAATTTTGTGGAATAAACCATTTGCAAACACCACCTCACACCCCACAACACAAAGGGGCTACAGATCATTGCCATCGTCACCTAGTTAAAACTGGCCTTATGTTATTGCAAACAGCTTCCCTACACTCTTCCTTTTGGTCTTTTGCATTCCAAAACAACCACTTACCTCACTAATATTCTTCTCACACCACTTTTACAATTTTTTTCTCCTTATCAAAAGTTGTTTAGCCGTTCTCCCAATTATCACTTTTTGCGTGTCTTTGGTTGCCTCTGTTATCCTTGTCTTCGTTCTTATACCAAGTCAAAATTCAATCTCAAGTCTGTCCTCTACATATTTCTTGGTTACTCTTTGCATCATAGTGCATATATTTGTTATGATCTTAAGTCGGAGAGGTACATTACCTCACGTCATGTGGTCTTTCTTGAAAATGTTTTTCCATATAAAACTCATCGCTCAGATTCTCGGTCCAATACAGACTAGTATGATATCTCTTCAACTGAATCTTCTCACACCATAATCCTATTCCATTCTAATTCATTTCCTAGTTCATCCTCATCTTCCAATCCTTCCATTGAACAATTGTCATTGCCTTGTGATCCTTCTCCTTCAACTATGAATACCAATCCTTCTCCTCCAACATAAAATAACATTCCTTCCTCTTCACTGCCAAACACTCATCCCATGGTCAATTGTTCCAAGAATATCATTTACAAACCTAAATTTTGTAAAGACCCCAAAAAGTGTTCAAAAATGTGCCTTGGAAGTGTCTGAAATCGTAATTTCCACATATCTCAAAATCCATATGTGATATCGAAAATCCAACTTCATATTACTATTCAAGGGGTAAAATTTAGTTGGAAATGTGTCTAACCTTGATTTTAGAGCAATTGTAGAGAATTTAAAATTTTCAAAGTTTTACGAAAAGTGGGCCTGTGGGTCACTGGCGTGATGTGTTTCAGTGTTATTTTTTCAGTGTAGTTTTGTCCAGCTTTTCTATCTCGGTCCAATGCTTTTATTTCATGGGCCCAAGCCTTCCCATACGTGAAAATACTTATACTTAGTCATATTTTTCCTTCATATCATACAAGACATTCTCCGCTACTTATTCAAACACTTAACCTTATATTTCTCTCAAAATTCAAGTGCCAAAACGCTCTCCGCATCTTAAGGATTTCACTCAAGCTTCAAGTCTCCATCTCCAATCTTCATCAAGTTCATCTCTGAAGCTAAGGTATGTAGGTTTATTTCATAGGTTCCTTTCACCCATGATACCCAAGCTTCCTTTAACTCTAATTTGCATGATTTAAAGTTGATTTACTCATAGGTCTTATTTATTATGAAATTCACTACATACGATGTTGGGATTTATAAAATTGTGACTATTTTACTATGTTTTGGGCTATGAATCTAAGATAAATTATAAAATTTGATGAGGGATATTTATGTATATTGCTTGAGCATGTTATCAAGTATCAATTGATGGTTTTACATTGGATTTTCTTGTATGATAACACTCTTGAGTTGCATGATTTTACACTAGTACTATACACCCTCTAAGTGTTTGATGAAATGTCCTGTTATGGTTTCTTGAGGAATTTAAGGTCATATGCATATCTTATCAGTTGAGT
>JAABOM020074972.1:0-80788 GCA_011800125.2 Solanum clarkiae | reverse complement strand
ATTTGTGATGCTAAAACATGGGCTAAAGTTACACCATTAACACGAACTTTATTCATGATAGGACTTGACAAATTCGACGTCGGGCCTCGTCTAAGTTTAGCTAGCAAATTTAAGCTAAGCAAGTAGGCAACTCACCTGTTAGCTTTCTAAGTCCTACAATCATGTGAACTCCTCAATTCAACTTAAAACTTATTTACACTTGACCCTCTTTAGCGTTGGACATACATATCGCCTTTTAATTGGAGATTCAAGCACTTTTAAAAATTGGCGCTAATTTGACCAAATCATCTCATGTTTCATTTGCATAGTACTAGTATTGTAAGATGTGAGGTGTTATGTCCTCCCCACCTTAGGAACTTTTATCCTCGAATGTTATCATAATTGGATAGCTTAACCAAGTTTAAACCTTTACTTACACCAATTTTTAACAACACACTAAGTATTCAATCACACGTACCTCTTAGTGTCCTAATTCTGCATATTGGACTTCCTCTTTAGCTTCAAATAAGTAAGGATATTTTGATTTCATCGTGTCCTCGGTGTCCCATGTTATTTCTTCTGCTTGCTGGTTTCTTCAAAGTACTTTTACTGAAGCTATTTCTTTATTCCTTAGCTTCTTAACTTGACGATCTAGTATAGCAACAGGTACCTCTTCATAGGTGAGATCTTCTGTAACCTACACATCCTCAATAGGAGTGATACAGGATGGGTCATCTATGCATTTTCGAAGCATTGAGACATGAAAAACTGGATGAACCATTGAAAAGCTCTTGAGGTAGCTCTAGTTCATATTCAACCTGCCCAAACTTCTTAATAATTTTATATGGCCCTTTGTAGCATGGGCTCAGTTTTTCTTTCTTACCAAATCTCATCACCCTTTTCATTAGAGACACCTTTAAAATTACCCAATCCCTTATTGAGAATTCCAGTCCTCTCCTTCTTGTATCCGCATATGATTTGTGATGACTTTGGGCTATTTCTATTGTTGCTGTATTATTTTAACTTTTTCCATGGCTTGTTGTACTAGATCTGACCCAAGTAAGGTAGTTTCACCCATTTCAAACCATACAATTGGCGATCTACATTTCCTTCCATACAAAGCTTTATAAGGTGGCATCTTGATACTCACATGGTAGCTATTATTATACACAAACTCAATAAGTGGCAAATGGTCCACCCAACTACCTTTAAAGTCCAACGTACAAGCTCGCCACATATGTTTAATGAATGGTGCTTTCTAATTGACCATCTGTTTGAGGGTGGAATACTGTACTCAAATTCACTTGTGTCACTAAACCCCTTTGGAAGGACTTCTAAAACTTTGTAGTGAATTGAGCTCCTCGGTCACATATAATGAGGACTGGAACTCCATGTAGCCTGACTATGTCTTTAAGGTATAGATTGGCATACTCTTCAACTGTATAACCACTCTTAACTGGTAAGAAGTGTGCTGACTTCATGAGTCTGTCAACTATTACCCATATGGAATCAAACTTCTGAAATGAGTGAGGCAACCCGGTAACAAAATCCATGTTGATAATATCCCACTTCCATGTTAGAAGCTCTATACATTGCATATAACCTCCTGGCTTTTGATGTTCTACTTTCATTTGTTGGTAATTTGGACATTGAGCCACAAATTTTGCAAGGTCTTTTTTCATACCTCGTCGCCAAAACATTCCCTTCAGGTCGTGGTACATCTTAGTTGATCTCGGATGGATGGAATATCAGGAGTGATGGTCTTCTTCCATTATCCTCTTTCTTAATCCATTAATATCAGGCACACATAATCTATTTTGGCTAAGTAAAGTACTCTGTTTTGTGTAAGGTCAAAGCCCTTTACCGTAACCTGGCTTAGCTTTTCCTTAAGCTTTCGTAGAACAGGATCCTCGAACTATTTTTCTTTCACCTCCATTACTAATGAAGACACTACTGCATCATGTACAATAACCCCTTCCTTTTAAGTTTCAAGAAGATGAACTACCAAACGGGCTAGCTGATATAGATCCTTAGCCACTCCTTGACTTACCACAACTTGATCACCAGTATTTATGATTGCCTTAAGACTCAGAGCATCGGCTACCATAATTTCTTTCCCCGGTTGTTAAAGTATATCAATGTCATAATCCTTTATTAGCTCTACCCATCTCCGCTGTCTTAAGTTTAGGTCTTTCTGCTTAAAAATGTATTGCAGGCTCTTATGATTAGTATATATGTCAATGTGAACCCCATACAAATAGTGGCGCCACATTTTCAGAGCAAATACAATCACTGCTAGCTCAAGATCATGTGTTGGATAGCTTTTCTCATGTGGCCATAGCTGTCTTTATGCATAAGCAATTACCCTACAATTGTGTGTCAGTACACACCCTAAGCCAACTCCTGAAGCATCAAATACACTACATACCCCTCGGTGCCTTCTGGAAATACTAGCACAAGTGCAGAAGTAGCTTATTTTTCAGCTCCTAGAAGCTCCTTTCACATACATCATTCCATTGTAACTTGGTTGCTTTTTGTGTCAACTTTGTTAGAGGTGCAGAAATAGAAGGAAAACCTTCGACAAACCTCCTATAATAATCGTCCAAACCTAGGAAACTCTGAACTTCCGTGGGTGTTGTTGGTCTAGGACAATCTTTCACAGCCTCTATCTTTTGGGAATCAACCCTTATTATCTCATCAGACACAATATGACCCAAGAATGCCACTGATTTTAGCCAATATTCACATTTAAAAAACTTGGCATACAACTATCGATCACGAAGAACTTGTAGCACCTATCTTAAGTGATTTGCGTGGTCCTCTTCTGATCTTGAATATACCAAAATGTCATATATAAATACTATTACGAACACATCCAAGAATGGATTAAATACCCTGTTCATCAGATCCATAAACACAGCTGGTGTATTCGTTAGCCCAAATGACGTAACAAGAAATTCAAAGTGACCATAGCATGTTCTGAAAGCAGTCTTAGGTATATCTTTCTCCTTCGCCTCACTTGGTGATAACCTGATCTCAAATCAATTTTTGAAAAGCATTTGGCACCCTGTAACTGATCAAACAAATCGTCAATCCCGGGGAGGGGGTATTTCTTCTTAATTGTCACTCTATTCAATTGTCGATAGTCGATAGACATTCTCAAGATACCATCCTTTTTACGTATAAATAACACTGGTGAACCCCAAGAGGACACACTAGGTCTTATATAAACCTTCTCCAATAAGTCTTCTAACTGCTCTTTTATTTCACGCAACTCTACTGGAGCTATTCTATATGGAGGGATGAAAATGGGTTGAGTGCCTGGAAGTAAGTCAATACCAAAATCTATTTCTCGTTCAGGAGGTAAGCTTGGAAGTTCTTCAGGGAACAGATTAACAAATTCATTCACTACTAGAACTGATTGAAGAGTTGGTGATTCTATCTCCATATCCCTCACTCTAACTAAATGACATAGATACCCCTTAGATATCATCTTTCTAGCCTTAAAATAAGAGATAAGTGTACTCTTTGGCGTCCCAACATTGCCTTCCCATTCAAGAATTGCCTCATTTGGAAAGTGGAAGTACACTCTCTTAGTTCGGCAATCCACGATAGCATAGCAAGAAGATAACCAATCCATACCCATTATGACATCAAGTTCCACCATTTCTAGCTCAATAAGGTCAGCCAATGTGTCACGGTCACAAACAATTACTACACAGTCATTATAAACCCTTATAGCCATAATAGATTCACCAGTTGGTGTGGACGCTTCAAATGGTTTGTTCAATAATTTGGGTATTCTGTTAAGCTTCCCAGCAACTAGTGGAGTGATGTATGATAGTGTAGAACCAAGGTCAATTAATGCATATACATTATGGAAAAATATGGACAATATACCTGTGACCACATCGGGTAAAGCTTCCAAATTTTGCCGACTCCCTAGAGCATAAGTGCGATTCTGGACTCCGCTAGAGCTAGCTGCCCCTCTAACACCTCTACCACGACTTATAGGTTCTTTTTGACCCCTACCTAATGGAGGAACTGATGATAATGATGCAACAGTTGACCTAGTAGATTGTGCTATATCACCCATGTGCCTCCTCGGGCAGTCTCTTTTCATATGCCCTGGCGCACCACACCAATAACAAGAGTTTGCCCCAACGCAACATATACCTGAATGACTTCTTCCACATTATTTACAAGGCTGTGTAGGGGTCATTTGCTGACCTGCTAAATATTCTGTTATCTGTGTACCTTCTCCCTCACCTCGTTGACCAAACTCATTACTTCTAGACCCTTGAAGTTATGGTGGAGCACTGGTTGTAGAGTAGGAGGCTGATGGCCTAGGAGGTCTATTGAAAAACCGAGGCCTAAGCTCACTTTGGGGTGGTATAAACTGCCCTATAGACCTAGCACTCCTGGACTGCGCCCTTTCTAGCTCTCGTGTCCTTCTCCTTTGCCTCTGATCCTATAATTTCTGTGCAAAAGCTTGCATTCTCGCTATATCCATGTCTTTGTTCAAGAAAGTAATAGTACAGTCTCTGACTAGATACATATGCAATCTATCCACATATCGATGAACTCTATCTGCCATAGTAACAACTACATTAGGAGCATACTTGGATAGGGAATTAAATTGAAGGCTATACTCCCTCATGCTCATATTCCCTTGGTGGAGGCTCAAGAACTGATCTGCATGGGCCTCTCGGATCTCTAATGGCAAGTAATGGTCAAGAAATGCCTCTTTGAACTCCTTCCAGATAGTTGGAGGTGCATCTACTCCCTTAGATTGCTTCCAAGCTTCATACCATAATGTAGCCACACCCTTCAACCTATATGTCACTAACTCGACTACTACTATACCACATACATGCATAATATCTAAAGTGCGCTGAATCTGATCAATAAAGTCTTGGGGATTTTCATTAAGATCTGACCCAATGAAGGATGGAGGGTCCAAATTAAGGAAATCACATATCCTCGTGCCAACTGCCCTACTCGCACCACCTGCACCTATGACCGGACCTTCCTGTCTTTGACCTTGGCCAGCAACTATACAAGTCAATAGTTGGACTGCATCTCTCAGATCCTACACAGTAGCATCAATAGGTGGTTCTGGGGACTTTCACTACTTCCGGGTTCATCAGGAGCTGGAGGAGTTGGAGATGTATGTGATAGAGACTCCTCTTGAACCTCATTTCATTGTCTCACCTGATTGGCTATACCAACCACCACTTCTACTCCCTTACCTTTACCTTTGTTTTGCCTGGTTTCTGGCATACTTGCTGTACAAAACAATTTAGGGGTTAGACACAATTTACCTATTACACTTAGCTCTATAGAATGATCCAAAGAACAAAAAGAAAGTAACGACTACTAAATGCCACGTAGCCTCCTGCTTATAAATATAGTGCATGACATATCAATAAACAAGACTCTACATAGACACGACTTTGTAGACTCCCTAGGATAACTCGCTCTGATACCGCTTCTGTCACGCCTAAAGTCTTGTTAGGGTGGACTGGCACCCGTTGCCAATAAGGCTCGGGAGAACCAACCTGTATCCATGCGCTTTTTATACATATTATAAGGGATTTCTAAATTTGACATGCTTTTAAGAAAATAAATTGTGATAATAACCCAAAAGGAAATACGTATGGCTAGGCCGTTGGGGCCACGGCGTTTAAAGTACGAGACATGACCACACTTTATTTTACATAGTCTACAAAGCCTCTAGATAAGGAAAAGTATCTGATAAGGGTTGGGACCGGCCCCACCTCAACTAACTGTACAACACAAAATATAAGCTCTAGACACGCAAAGCCCCGAAGCAACCTGGAGCTTGGTAACAGCAGCTGGAAATCCTGTACGTCCTACTGGGGAGAGATACTAGCACCTGTACCTACAACATGAAACGAGGTTTGCAAGTGACTATGTATGGGAGCATATGAATATGTGAAAGAGTTGAGACACGGTTAATAGTTGTGTCGGAGTTGGTAAGTGCCTTTATGTGCCAAGGAGGGAGCTATGTTTCATGCCAAATAATACGAAATCAAGTAGCCTTACATACCTCATTGTATGACCTCGCTATTATCTCGAGATAACCTTCCCTTCCTCCAAATATTTATCTACAGCATAGTAGGTGATAAAACTAGCATTACTAGCTAATAGATACATCTTGGCAGCCCAATCTCATAAAAATAACATATGGACAGCAAGCGGATAATTATAAACCCGAGCGTATTCTTTCAACCTTTCCGCCCCTAATAGTATTTTCGAATACACATTATCATATACATATCAAGTGAAGCCTATTTTAGTGCCCTAAAGGCTTACAACAACCCATAAAGGACAACACATAACCATTCTACGCAACATACGAATAGGCGGCATAACGTTACCTCCCTTCGCTATATTTCGACTACGACAATTTCAAACCTGTTCCAGCTCTAAATAAACCATCCCCGCCATATGTACACATAAAACTAGTTAAAAAACAGTCCTCTAAATAGGTGGAGTACGTAAGACCATAGTCCTCAATCAATCAGCCCACAAGTTCCTATTACAAGCACAATATGATATCACACAAGAACTTACTTTCGTGGACTGTAAAAATGGTGCAATAGCCTTTATATATTATTATAGAATCAATAGTCATTAAGGATAGTATCCTACCTTCGTAATCAATCCAACTAGAAAGAGAAAAGCTTCTAAATAAACAAGAAAAATGTACAACAACTTTTGGAACACATGCTATCCAACAATTTCAGCGTAGACATAACCAATGTAGTCTCATGTTTTTCATGAAAAAACCTTACTAAATACACAACTATAATCATTTAACTTTACCTCTAAGGTTGAGGGCCTCCTTAAGAACCCTAAAAGCCTCCTTTGGCTGATTGTAAAGTCAAGAAAGAGTTGAGAGAAAATTTGGAAGACAATCTGATTTTGTTTTTCAAGTTTCAAATGGCTTATGGGCACTGTTTTAAACCTTTTTTAATGGGGAGCCTTGGCTGATTTACTAAGGCATTTTTAGCCCTACTTTATTTAGTTAGTGATGCAGCTTCTTTCCTATTTCACTTGGGCCTTATTTGGTTCAAATTGGTTGGGCCTTTGCTGCCCATTTTGTTTCCTTTCTCTTAGTTAGTTTTGGCCCAACTCACGAAGTGAGTTTTATTGTACTTGGGCCCTTTCTCTATTATTATTGGGATGAAAATATAGTCCATTGTGATACTAAAATATGGGATAAAGTTACACCCTTAACACATACTTTATTCACATTCGGACTTGGACAAATTCGACGACGGGCCTCGTCTTCATTTAGATAGCAAATCTTATCTAAGCAAGTAGGTGACTCACCTGCTAGTTTCCTGATTCCTACAAGTACCTCACTTTTCTCACTTCATTTAAGGCTATGATCTCCACAATTCAACTCAAAACTTATTTACACTCGACCCTCTTCAGCGTTAGACATACATTTCGCCCTTTAATTAGAGATTCAAGCACTTTAAAAATTGGATCTAATTTTACTAAATCATATCATGTTTCATTTGCATAGTACTAGTATTATAAGTTGTGGAGTGTTACATACATACAACAAGCATAGAAGGAAAAAGTGGCTAAGGGAAGTCTTCACAATTACATATAGATAATAAGAGCCAAGCTTGATACATAACTTCCATATCCAACAACAACTTTAGTATGAATGATACGGGGGCCAAGGCACCTCCCGGGTTCACCCTTGTACATAAAGTATGTCTAACTAGATAAGATTTAACAAGAGCATAAAAGTAAAGTAGATGTTATCCCCAAAGTGGAGGACTCACAATAGTAATCTTCAATAACAAGAGCATAAAAGTAAAGTAGATGTTATCCCCAAAGTGGAGGACTCACAATAGTAATCTTCAATGATCCGACTAGCCTCATGGGGGAAGAGGATGAATAGGAGCTCCAATCCCTACATGATGAGATCATTTAGGCAAAAGTATGCGTTAGTACTTGGAATGTACTAAGTAATGGGGGTGAAATACAACAAGGAAATTAAGCCATCACAACCAAGATGCATAATCATAATCAATAGGCAAAGCTCAATATGATGTGTACAGTCAATGCTTAAATTACACATGCATGAACATAGTCACTAAAGATGATATATCATAAATATGTAGGAGGACACTCTAACGAACATATAAGACCAAGTGAACTTCTACTTGGGATCCCTATGTTAACTTCACACTGTATGAAGAGTGGTCTACTTGCCAAGGAAAACCGACCACTCACCTTACGATATAACCTTTTTGGAGAGTGTTACAAATATTCCTACCTTATGACATAGCCTTTTCCATAGGTATTATTAAATGTCCTTATCTTATGATATGATCTTTTCAGTAAAAGTTAAGAGATATCCTTACCTTACGATACAATCTTTTCTGTAGGAGTTGAGTGATGTCCTTACCTTATGATACAATCTTTTCGGTAGGAGTTAGGAGATGTACTTACCTTATGATACAATATTTTTGATAGGAGTTGTGAATTATTCTACCTTATGGCATGACCTTTTCGATCGGTATTCACAAATGTCCTATGGTGGCACATAGTTAAGGGACAATGGCTACCCACCAAGGTCCCCTCGGTGCTAGGTCAATAATCCTAAGGAATACTAAATGTTGATACACATCCATCTTATATAAATCTTAATAATTCATGTAAGTATCATACGAGTAGCTCACCACCTTTATATCATGATATCAAAGAAATAAGGCTCCATATTATTCATACATTTGTAACATTCTCATAAGCTTATAGCATGCATAGTAGCCCTTCAACATTTACAATGTTTATAATTTACATGTCTCACAATCAAACTTTAGTCAACATAGGATCTAATCAAATACTTTAGTCAAAAAGTGGTGGATGATATATACATAAGGTTGAAATCATACAATTTTGGAATATAGAAAATGAGAGGAGTAAAAGTAATTCATTTAAAATAATTCAAATCAACCCACCAATATTGTAGTAAAACCCTTATCATTTATAAATCATATATCAAGACACAATGGGAAAAATAATTAGTTTAAATCATCCTTAATGAACCCATCATAATAATATACAATAAAGTCATGGGGTCCCTCCTCCATTTAGGAGCCATAGAACTTTGGAGGGTTCATCCATGCGAAATCTCTAATCTTTGGAGTCGGGGTGGGAGCATGAGGATCTTGGGCCTCTTGGTTCATTGATTGGTCATGACTTATTCCAACACAAAGATGACATTCTGGTATTCGGCATGCGTAACCCCTTTCTCTTGGGGGGCTTTAGTAGCTGGATGGGTTGGGCCTGCTTTGGGTGTGAATACTCTTTGTGACCTTCCCCTTAGTTGCGGCATGATCTAGAAGAGCAAAAGATACCCATTAGGGGAGGAAATCTTATTTCAAATCTAAGCCATGACATAGATCATAAAGAAGTGAACCATTTCCCAGAATGTCTTATAGCCTCTTATTCATAGTTGTGGTATGCTTCAAAACCATCAACAAGACTCTACTTGACATGGTGTGTTGGATTTTTGAGGACTATTTATAAAGCAAGTGCTCTGATACTAAGCTTGTCATGACCCAAGTATAGGACCTAAACGAGACACGACGAATGAAAACTGGAAGCAATAAAGGGTTAATAAACACGTAACACATAGGTTTAAGGGGTGGGTAAGTATGACTCACGCTATAGGGCATTTAGGGACTTGGAAATTCCATCACATCCATCCAAATGCAACAACCATAGAGGGAAAAAGGAGCTAAGCAAAGTTTTCACAATTACATATAGATAATAAGAGCCAAGGTCGATATATAACTTCCATATCCAACAACACCTTTAGTACTAATGTAATAGGGGCCAAGACATTTCCCAGGACCACCCGCAAAGATAAAGAAAGTCTAATTAGATAAGTCTTAACAAGAGCATGAAAGTATAATGGATGGTGTCCCCGAAGTGGAAGACTCACTAATAGCAATTTCATTGATCCAGCTAGCCACATGGTAGAAGAGGATGAATAGGAGCTCCGGTCCCTAATTGGTGAGATCCTATAGACAAAAATATGCATTAGTACTTGGAATATACTAAGTATTCAGGGTGCAATACAACAAGGAAATTGAGCTATAACAACTAAGATGCATAATTATAATCAATAGGCATAAGCTCAATATGATATGTATAGTCAATGCTTAAATCACACATGCATGAACATAGTCACTTAGGATAATATATCATAATATATGGGAGGAGACCCTAACTAATATATAAGACAAAGTGAACTGCTACTTGGTATACCAATGTTCACTTCATACTAAATGAAAAGTGATCTACTTTCAAAGGAAAACCAACCACTCACCTTATGATATAACCTCTGTGGAGAGTGTTACTAATATTCATACCTTTACGATATGATACTTTTGGTAGGAGTTGAGAGATATCCTTACCTTATGATACAATTTTTTCGGTAGGAGTTGAGAGATGTATTACCTTATGATACAATCTTTTTGATAGTAGTTAAGAGATGTCCTTCCTTACGATACCATCTTTTCTGTAAGAGTTGTTATTTATTCCACCTTATGGTATGATCTTTTTGGTAGGTATTCACAAATTTCCTATGGTGGCACATAGTTCAGTAAGTTAAGTGACAATGGCTACCCACCATGTTGGGAGGTTTGTACCTCATCAACCATGTCGGGGACTTGTACCTCATCAACCTATTGAGGGGTTTATACCTCATTCACCTCTCCAAGGGGGTTGTAGGCCTTGGATATTCACTATTAATAGTCTCTCCTTACACATGTATTATGTTCAATATAAGCATGGTTTAACTTCAAGCATCATTCATACATGCCATATTGCTATATACTTGTTCATTGCATATACTATGCATTTAGCTTATGGTGCTTATCACTTGTTGCATTGCATCTTATATACTTAGTACATTCAAATATACTAAGGCATACTCTATGCCTACATGATGTCACATGTAGGAACCGGAGCCTCACTTGATCATTCTCCTCCAGGTGGCTGGTACAACTTCTCTCAAGCTCTTTGGTTAGTCCTCTATTTTGGAGACAATGTTTATGATGTCATACTATGTTCTAAGACTATCTTTCTTTTATGTATAGGTTGACTATAAGGGTGAGCCCGGCAGCTTGTCTTGGCACCCACTAAATATCTAAGTTTTAGAGGTGATGCTGGATATGTTTCGTATTACGCTATGAGCTTGGACTCTCTTTTGACTCTTGATGTTATGATATGGAAGTTGCCGCTTAGCCCTGTTGTCCCTATTTACTATCTCTTGTTGTATTTTATTGCTTTCATGATCAAGGATGTGTAATGATTTAATAAGAGGCTTGCTTGGGGTCCCTTCGGGTTCCTCATGCACTGTGTCCCATCAAGGCCCTAGCCTTGGATCGTGACAAACTTGGTATCAGAGCACTAGGTTGTTAGATCCTCGGAGTCCAACACACCATGTCGATCAAAGTCGTATTCATAGTTTTGTTGTACACCACAACTATGAGTAAGAGCCTGTGAGGCGTTTTAGGAAATATTTCCCCTTTTCTTAGTCTATGTCATGCTACAGAGGTTAAGGTAAGGTTTTCCCCCCTAACAATTATTCTTTTCTATGCTAGATCATGCCTAACACAAGAAGGAGAAGTGCCTACACACCCAAGGGACAACCGGCTCATGGTGTACTCCAGGATGCTCACACTTTTCTTGCACAAGTTGTGGCTAATCAAGACAATCAAGGGGCCCAAGCACCTCATGCTCCCACATTGGTATCTCCACTAAGAGACTTCATGAAGATGAATCCCCTGGAATTCTATAGGTTAAAGGTGGATGAGGATCCTCAAGAGTTCATCGATAAGGTCTACAAGGTTTTTGCTATCATGGGTGTTAAATCGTAAGAGAAGGCGGAGTTGGCGGCTTACCAACTCAAGAGGGTAGTCGAACTATGGTTTAACCAATAGAAGGAGGATAAGGGATTCAATAATATGGTGCTTTGGGATGAGTTCAAGGAAGCTTTTCTGTATCGATTCTTTCCTCTTGAGCTTAGGGAAACCAAATTAGTGGAGTTTATGAATTTGAGGCAAGGGTCTATTAGTATGAGGAAGTATTCCCTCAAGTTCACTCAACTCTCTAAATATGATTCTAACTTAATTGCCGACCTAAGGTCTAGAATGAACAAGTTTTTAATGAGTGTTTTTGATTTGGTGAGTGAATAATGCTAGTACGCTATGTTGATTAGTGACATGGATTTGTCCCGGTTGATGACTTATGCCGAACAAATGGAGGAGGAGAAGTTGAGGAAGAGGAGGGGTCATGAGGCTAAGAGGGCCCGTTTTGAGGGGAAGTTCCATAGTCAAAAGGGTGGCCGGTTCCATCAAGGCCAATGGTCTTCTCCTACATACAATAAGAGGGTTGCTAATGACTTTCCAAGAGCCCAAGATATTGGGGGTATAGTTCCTAATGGTGGATGTCCAAATTGTGGTAGGGGTCATAGTAGCCCATGTTTTAGGGATACTAATGCGTGTTATGGTTGTGGTGAAGTTGGGCATAAGGTGGTAGATTGCCCTCGAAATTGCCACAAGGGTAAGAAGGTCCATCCACAAGGTGCTAATGCTGTTCCTTTGGGGAGAGTTGACCGACAAGATAGTGCCCCAAGATACAATTGATTTTATGCTTTACTTGGGAGACAAAGGGTTGATCAGGTGCCTGACGTTGTTACCAGTATGTTAAAAATCTTTGATTTTAATATGTATGCCTTTATTGATCCAAGTGCCACTCTTTTTTTTGTTGCCCCCTTTGTTGCTAAAAGTTTTCATGTTGGGCCTGAATTATTATGTGAGTCATATGAGGGGTCTACTCTTATTGGTGCACCTATTATTTTTAGAAAGGTCTATAGTAATTGTCCCATTTGCTTCCTGCATAAAATTGTGCCTTGTGATCTTGTTGAGTTGGATATGGTTGATTTTGATGTCATTCTTGGGATGGATTGGTTACATGAATACTACGCCTCTATTGATTGAAGAACCTGTAGGGTCAAATTCCAATTCCCAAACAAACCCGTTGTTGAGTGGGAGAGTCATGATGTGGTGGTCAAGGGTAGGTTCATCTCTTGCATTAAAGCTCGTAAGTTCATCTCTAAGGGGTGTCTTCATCATCTTGTGAGGGTTAGGGATGTGGAGTCTAATGTCCTTCCCATAGAGTCGGTTCCAGTGGTAAATGAGTTTCTTGATGTCTTTTCAAATGACCTTCCCGGTGTTCCTCCCTAAACGAAAATAGATTTGGGTATAGACCTCCTCCCCGATACTCATCCCGTTTCATTTCCCATTATCGTATGGCCCCGATGGAGTTAAAGGAGTTGAAGGATCAATTGAGAGACTTGCTAGAGAAGGGTTTTGTTAGGCATAGCCAATCAGCTTAGGGGTACTAGTGCTATATGTGTAAAAGAAGGATGGGTCTCTTAGAATGTGTATTGACTACTGTCAACTTAATAGGGTCACCATCAAGAATAAGTATCCTCTTCTAAGGATTGGTGACTTGTTTGACCAATTGCAAGGGACTAGCCCCTTCTCTAAGATTGATCTTCGATTTGTGTATCATCAAGTGAAGGTGAGGGAGTGTGACATTCCTAAGATGATTTTTCGGACTATGCGTAGGTATTATAAGTTTGTTGTGATGTCCTTTCGGTTAACCAATGCACCGGCTATCTTCATGAATTTTATGAATAGGGTTTTCAAACCCTACCTTGATACAGTTGTTGTGGTCTTCATTGATGGTATTTTGATCTATTCTCATAGTGAGGAGGAGCATGTGGACCATTTAAGGGTAGTGATGCGAAAATTGAGGGAAGAGAAATTGTATGCTAAAATATGAGAAGTGTGAATTTTGGTTGAAAAAAGTTGCCTTTCTAGGTCATGTTGTGTCGGGGGATGGTATTATGGTGGATCGTAAAAAGATGGATGTGATTAGAAATTGGCCAAGACCATTGACCCCCTTGGATATTAGGAGCTTCTTGGGCTTAGCGGGTTACTACTGGAGGTTTGTGAATGGATTCTCTTCTATTGCTTCTTCAATGACCAAGTTGACTCAAAAGAAAGCCTAATTTGTGTGGTCCAATGAGTGTGAAAAGAGTTTCCAAACATTGAAAGATAAACTTGTGTCCACTCATATATTGTCACCACCGGAAGGGCCACAGGGATTCATTGTGTATTGTGATACTTGTCGGGTTAGTTTGGGTTGTGTATTGATGCAAAATGGTGAGGTGATAGCCTATGCTTCTAGACAACTCAAAGTGCACGAAAAGAATTATCCTACCCATGATCTTAAGTTAACCGCCGTTGTATTTGCATTAAAGATTTGGCATCGCTACTTGTATGGGGTGCATGTTGATGTGTTCACCGATCACAAGAGACTCCAATATGTCTTCACTCAAAAAGATCTCAACTTGAGGCAATGAAGGTGGTTAGAACTTCTTAAGGACCATGATATGAGTGTGCATTATCATCCCAGTAAGGCTAATGTTATGGCAGATGCTTTGAATAGGGTGTCTATGGGTAGCGTAGCTCATGTTGCTGATGGTGGCGTAGAGGTGGCTAGGGAGGTGCATCGGTGGGCTAGAATGAGAGTTAGGTTAGAAGAGGTTGATAATGGTAGTGTTGCTGTTGTTGATGGTTGTAAATCTTCATTGGTTGAGGATGTGAAAGCTAAACAAAATTTTGATCCCTCCTTGTTAGAATTAAAGGCCTTGGTGAAAGGGGGCAAGGTGAAGGTTTTCTCCCAAGGGGGAGATGAGCCCTTAGGTACCAAGGTAGGTTGTGTATGCCTTGTTTTGATGGCTTGAAGGAGAAGATTCTTCAAGAGGATAATGGTTCTTCTTACTCTATTCACCCCAGGTCTACTAAGATGTATAGAGATTTCAGAGAGGTGTATTAGTGGGGAGGTATGAAGAGAGACATAGCAAAATTTTTATCTGGTTGCCATAGATGCCATTAAGTCAAAGCTGAATATTACAGGCCGAGTGTCCTAACCCAAGAGATAGAGATTCCTAGTTGGAAGTGGTAAGAGATTAACATGGATTTTGCGGTAGGGTTTCCCAAGACTACAAAGGGTTTTGATTCCATTTGGGTTGTGGTTGATAGAATGAGAAAGTTGGCTCACTTTCTACCGGTTAAGACAACATATGGGCTGAAGATTATGCTAGGTATTACATTCATGACTTGGTGAGTTTGCATGGGGTTCCTTTGTCTATCCTATCGGATCGTGGTGCACAATTCACTCCAAATTTTGGAGGTCCTTCCAAAGAGGTCTTGGAACCAAGATAAAGCTTAGTACGAACTTTCACCCTCAAATGGATGGCCAGGCCAAAAGAACTATCCAAATACTTGGGACATGCTTGGGACTTATGTATTGGATCTTAAGGGTGGTTGGGATGATCATCATCCATTTATTGAGTTTTCATATAACAATAGCTATCATTCTAGTATTGGTATGACTCCTTTTGAGGCTCTCTATGGTAGATGTTGTAGATCACCGGGTTGGTGGTTTGAGGTTGGAGAGATGGATTTGTTTGGTCTGGATCTGGTTATGGATGCTATGGAGAAGGTAAGGATGATTAGGGAAAGGTTGATAACATCCCAAAGTCACCAAAAGTCTTATGCCGATGTGAAAAGGAGGGATCTTGAGTTCAAGGTTAGTGATTGGGTCTATTTGAAGGTGTCACCCATGAAGGGTGTGGTTCATTTTGGTAAGAAGGAGAAGTTAGGCCCTAGATATATGGGTCTTTATAGGGTTATAGGGAGGATTGGTAATGTTTCCTATGAGTTGGATTTGCCTAGAGAAATAGAATTGGTTCATCCGGTCTTTCATGTGTCTATGTTCAGGAAGTTTGTGGGTGATCCTTATTCTATTGTGCCTCTTGATGTTGTGGGTGTAATTGAAGACAACTTGACATATAAAGAGGTTCCAGTAGAGAACTTGGATAGAGAAGTGAAGAGGTTGAGAAACAAGGATGTTGCTTCCGTTAAGGTCCTTTTGAGGAACCAACAAGTCAAAAGTTCTACTTGGGAGGCCGAAACGGATATGCAAAAGTGATACCCTTATCTCTTCCATCCTACTCAAGCCTAAGCTACTAGTTCTAAATCTTCTATGTGATTTCATGTTTCAGGTTTCAGCCCCAAAGTCATTTGCGTTCATTCGTGTTTATATTGACAAAGTTCACGGTGATTTTACACTTATGTTGATATTTTGAAAATGGTGTTTTAAGTATATTGTTGCATTCTTGTTGGGGCTGATTTCTTCATGATTACTCTTCTCATATACACCCAAGGTTCACACTCAAGCTTCAAGACTCCTTGTCCAATCTTCTTCAAGGATTCTCCAAAGTCAAGGTATGTGGTTTCTTTCATGGGTTCCTTTCACCCACGATGCCTAAGCTTCCTTTTACTTAAAATTGCATGATTTAAAGTTGATCTACTCATGGTTCTTACTTATTATGAAATTCACTACACACTATGTTGGGGTTTCATAAAATTATGGTTGTTTTATCACATTTTGAACTATGAATCTAAGATCTATTGTGAGATTTGATGAGGGGTGTTGATGTATTTTGCTTGAGAGTGTCACCAAGTATCTATTGATGATTTTACATTGAATTTTCTAGTATGATTACATTCTTGAATTGCATGGTCTTACACTTGCACTACACACCCGCCAGGTGTTTGATAAAATGTTCGGTTATGAGTTTCTTGATGAATTGAAGGTCCAATGCATATTTTATGAGTTGAATGACTGTATTATGATGAAAGGAATGTATGTTTATGATATTATCTTTATAGTGTTGGGAATTGACCAAGCCTCACTCTGGGGGTTGTAGGCCCGGATAACCTTGTTGAGGGGTTTGTACCACGATCGCCTCGCTCAAGAGGTGGTAGGCCTATATAACCATGTCGAGGGGTTTGACCTTGATAACCACATTGGGGGGTTTGTACTTCATCAACCGTGTTAGGGGGTTTGTACCTCATCAGCCATGTTGGTGGGTTTGTACCTCATCAACCTATTGAGGGGTTCTATCTCATTCTCCTCTCCAAGGAGGTGGTAGGCCTTGGATATTCACTATTAATGGTCTTTCCTTACGCATGTATTATGTTCTGTATAAGCATGGTTTTATTTCAAACATCATTCATACTTGCCATATTGCTATATGCAAATTCATCGCCTATGTTATGCATTTTTAATATGGTGTTTATCACTTGTTGCATTGTATCCTACATACTTAGTACATTCAAACATAGTAACGCACACTCTATGCCTACATAATGTCACGATGTGGGAACCAAAGCTCTACTTGATCATCCTCCTCCACGTGGCTAGTACAACTTCTCTCAAGCTCTTTGGTGAGTCCTCCATTTGGGGGACGATGTTTATGATCTCATACTCTGTTATGAGACTTTCTCTTTTATGTATATGTTGACTATGAGGGTGAGCCCGGTAGCTGGTCTTGGCCCTCGCTAAGTATCTAAGTTTAAGAGGTAATGTTGGACATGTTTTGTATTATGCAATGAGCTTTGGCTCTCGCTTGACTATTGATGTTATGATATGGAAGTTTCCCCTTAGCCCCGTTGTCCCTATTTACCATCTCTTCTTTATTTTATTGCTTCCGAGACCAAGAATGTGTAATGATATGTTAAGAGGCTTACTTGGGGTCCCTTTGGGTTCCCAATGCGCTCTGTCATGTCTAGGCCCTAGGCTTGGGTCGTGACATTTATATACACATCCATCTTATATAAAGCTTCATAATCATGTAAGTATCATACGAGTAGCTCATCACCTTTATATCATGATATCAAAGAAATAGGGCTCTATATTATTCATACACTAAGTCATTCTCATAAGCTCATATCAAGCATAATAGCTCTTCAACATTTACAACATATATATTGACATGTCTCACAATAAGACTTTAGTCAACATAAGATCTAATCAAATACTGCAGTCAAAATGCGGTGGGTGATATAGACATAAGCCTGAAATCATACAATTCAGGAATATAGAACATGATAGGAGTAAAATCAATTCATTTAAAGTCATTCAAATCAACCCACCAATATTGTAGTAAAACCCTTATCAGTTAGAAATCATATTTCAAGACACATAGGGAAAAATAATTAGTTTAAATCATCCTTAATCAACCCATCATAATAATATACATCATCTTCCAAAATATGGACTTAGGAGCATCAAATTCATAGTATGAAGTAAAATCCTAGTTAAGACTTCCCCAATACTCATACAAATCCATAAATACGATATGATATTTCACTTCATGATGATGAACAAAAATAAACAATCATAGAATGCACAATGGTATTATCATATGTGAATGGTCATAAAATACTCATAGAGGTCCATAAATTTCATGTAATAGGAGAAGAGAAATGGTTGGACTTATGGGAAGGAAGGTTCCCATATTCAAACCCACATACCTTGGCATGATTTTGGTGCAAAAAACCTGAATTGAAGGTGGAGAACCCGAAACCTCAGCTGGCTCCTTTTACTTAAAATCCTTAAGGAGCTTAAGAGAGTTGTTTAGACTTTTGATTTTTGGAATGAGGAAGAATGAGATGCATTAGGGTTGTATATACTAATAAGGGATATAGATGTGGTCAAAACAGTATAGTTAAGACTTAAAAAGGAAGGAAAGATCAAATTTGCCCCTATTAAAATCCTGACCGGATGGGTCTATGATACCCCATCTTTGGGCCATAGAACATTCTACGAGCCGTAGACAACCGATTATAAACTTAGGGCCCTAAAATTTGAGTTACTAGAATTTGTTACGAAACCTCCTCTACGACTCGTAGATAGTTCTATAGGCCGTAAATGGGGTTTTGGCTGATGGCCCTTCTTCAAACTCCACAAACTTCCTTTCTCTGATTCCCATTCTATTAGACCCACATTATAGGCCATGCTATGCCTTATGAACCGTAAAACCCTTCGTAAACATTAACAACTCAAATTTTCTAGGCTTATTTCTTGCATCTCTCCTACCCCTATAAGTGGGGCCTTATAGATACTTGCAAAAGTTCAAGTCTGGAACTATATCTATAACAGTGTACAACTCAAAGAATGTTATATGAGTTGTACCTGGTCTGGTAAATATAGCTCAAGTAACTAAGTTGATTGCACCTTAACAACTATGAAGGCCTTTTACGGTCATAGTTTTCACTATGGACCGTAAACAAGCCTTCGTAGACTCTTCTATAATTAGTTCTTATAAGTTCATGTTTTTCATTCCGGTACTTATAGGGCTAGTCATAATGTTAAATAATGTTAAATATATGTATTTAAGGTGCCATGGCTCCTCGACCAAGGAAGAGTGAGATTCAAGCGATGCAATGGCGCTTGCGAGATGAGTCCTCGAAGGCCCAGGGTAGTTTTAAGGCCGGTGGATCTCTAGAGGACCTCGGTGTCCAGCCTGATGTGAATGCTAAGAGACCATAGACAACGGCTGCTGCTAGACAGTCTAGACAACCCTAACCTTAGGCTATTATGGTCCACCCTCCCAAGTCTGATGAGGGAGGTGACAGGGATAGTAGTTCGAAACAGATGACTCCCTCGAAAGAGGTATTTGAGTCAAGATCCAGAGAGGAGTTAGTGTCTAAATCATTTTCTGCACCCCGAGCACTACCCTTACCTCTGAATGCATCATCTAATCAGTGGTGGGTTAGGGGAATGTAGCAGATCTATCAGGATGATGTACTGCAGGATAAGTGGGGCTGAGTAGCCAACTCCATATTCAAGGCGCCCCAGACTCTATAACACCATTGCCCATTATAGACTCTAGTGGTTGCAACATTATTGGGGAAGTACTCCTAATTGATAGTTCGAGAGTTCTTTGCATCCTACGCTGCCACCATCCTAGATTCTCTCCCTAAGGGGAAAAGACCCCTAAGGGTGAGTGGTGTATAGGTTGACATATTAGAGGCCACTATCTGCCACATGATTTTTGATCCCAAGTACCATGCCCAAGACCACAGTTGAGTTCGACCACAGATTGGAGCAGACTCGGGACAAGGTCCTGATTAGAGATCAAGCCCACAAGGCCGCTTTGATGAGATAAGTACCTGACCATATTTCTTAGAAGGGCTAGGACTATGAGTGAGTATCTACTTTATCAGCGCTTATAGTGAAGGCATCCCTTAGCTTCATTTGCAAATTTGGTGGACTGTGGTGAGATCGCTGATTCAGACCATGCATGCAAAAAGCACCTTATTTCCTGACCATGCAATACTGGTTGCCAACATCATGGATGGCTATGACATAGATTGAGCCAGCCTGTTTGCATAGCAGATTCATGAGGCGACCCTAAATATAGCCACCTCCATCCCTTCCCTTGTTTGATATATCGACTCTGTATAGCGGCAGGGGTGGAGATCCTTCATTACTTGGAATCTCCGATCGAGGACTAGAGGATATTAGATTGAGGCATGATAAATTGATGAGAATCTAGTAGCCCTCTGGTGAGAGCCATACCCTCTAGTCCAGATGCTAGTGATGTTCTTCCGCAGTTCCACCACCTGAGCCTCCATCTTCATCCATCACTATTGTTCCACCAACTGAGACTAATAATAAGAAGGTTTATATAACTACCACTACTGCACTAGAGGTCGTGCCCACTCAGAAAACACCTATTTGTATAATATATGTGTCAGCAGATTCTATTCAAGAGCTAGAGCAAAGGCAGGGATGCACTGAGTCCTAGTTGACTCTGTTTCTACTACAGATTTAGCCTTGGGATTGCCAGGACATCTCAGAGGCTAAGACACGTACATAGATACACTGTTTAGGTACTATTCAGGAGAGACTCACACCAGTACATAGCCGCATTGATGCATTTGAGAGGTGAGTAGAACAGAGCCTCAACTTAGCCTTGCCTATAGATTTGATATCTATTCTTACAAAGATCCAGAAGCTCTGCTCTAAGAAGAGGGTAGAAGTAGTAGCACCGAATTTGCTTCCATCAGCCGGTCCAACTGATGAGGTTGTTGACCTATTTTGTCTTGATGATACATCACTCCTGTCCCTTAGGAAGAGGCCCTACACTAATGATCTAGATGTCACGAAGTAAGAGGAAGGGATGATAGAGAAGGAGCAGTTTAAGCTTGCACGACTATGATCCACGCAGGATGAGGAGGTGTGACAGACATACGAGATGGATAGGATGAGAGGTGCTGGATCCTCTGGATGTGCTGGAACTACTAAGAGACAACAAGGTAGGTTGAGGGAAGTTAGGCTCAGCTAGAAATTGGCGCTAAGGCATCCAGGTATTCTTTTTGACCCCTATGCTTTGACTCTATTAAATTTTGTGTATTGAGGACAATGCAAACTCTTTTCGATGAGGTGTGGGTAATTATAGGCCTCAGTGAAGTCTGAGTAACTATGGCCTATAACTATCCCAAATATTATGTTTGAGGGATTTTCTTTGCTGTGCTCTTTCCCTAAAGACATTTATTTTCTGTTGAACCGGCACATTTAGGACGTGTAGGTAGTATTAGTAGTATGTAATATTGAAGTCTATTGCATATACTAGTTTTTGTGTGAAAAATAATACCCATCAAAATTTTGTTAGTTTGTCTTGGTAGCAAGCATGTGATATTGATGGATTTGCTGTGCTTGTTCTGATAAGTGAGGTTTAATTGTGAGGAAAGTCTATGATCTGAGAGTCTATCGAGATACTGTAATCAGTGCCATATGTATTATGAGCTTTCTTTGCTTAAGTTTTATATAGTGCTTTAATTCAGAACTTTTCCTATTACTCTGACTTAGAATGTAGGTTAGTTAGTTAGGGAGTGATCTTAGACCATTATACATATTAGTCCATATAGCCTTGATGATCAACCAAATGTGTAATGTATCCCTTGATCTCAAGGTTTGAGCTTTGGAATGTACATTCTTCTTTGTTAAAACCCTAAGTAATATAGCCTTGTTGAATGTGAAACCCTGAAATTGGCCCTGGTCCTTCCTTGAATATTATGTACTTTGACTGAGGCAAAGCTCTTAAGTTGAGGGTGGCTACCAAAAGTAGCCCAGGTTCATAGGTTGAATATTGTGCACCTTGACTCAAACCAAAATCTTAGATTAAGGGTGGATGGTCTAAGGATAACCATACAAATGTGGTGGAAGCTAGGTATATAGATAAAAGGGATAAAATTATGCTATGGGTGCTTAAAAAATGCATAGATGTCTAAAGAATGATTTAAAAAATGAGAGTAAGGCACCCAGAAAAGTTTGAAATTTGATAAAGGGTGAATGAATTGAAAAATAGCAGTGTTGGTGAGTCATATATGTAGAATAACACAATTTCAAGGATGGACATTAGTCATTATGTTTCAAAAACAACATACCAAAATCCCTAAGCCTATATTAGAAGCCAAGAAAGTCCTACAGTGATCCTAGTCCAAGTAGTCAAAGGTCATAGATACAAGTATAGGGGTAAATATATGGTATTGAGCATGGTATTTATATATCAATTATGAGTGTGAGTGATTTTGTTTAGACCCAGCATTGAATCTAAAACTACAATTATGAGGAGGATATGGGACTTCTTTTTATAAGGGGCACTGACATTTCACTTGATATTAGGATATTTCAACAAATATCGCTTATCTATGGTTACGTTGCTTCTCATAGTTTCACTGTCATATATATTGATCTGCATTGGTTTGGTTAATAGCTATTTGATATGCACCGATGAATAATGTGGGTATCTGTGCTTGATTTGGAGGTGATGTTTGCCATTAGACTGAGCTCTGTGTTTTACTGCACTGCTTATGTAGATTGATTCCATCTCTTAAGGACAAGAAACAATGTTAAGCGGAGCATGTTGATGTCCTATCATAATGCAAAATTTTTGATGCTTAAAACTTTTAGCGGGTTTCAAAGTGATGTTAGTGGATTTGATATGTTTTTATGTTTGTTTTTCAAGATTAAAGGATTTGGCAAGATTTTTGGCTAAGTGTTGCAGTTGTTGCAATTTTTGTGAGGTACAAGGCACTCTATGGGTCGTGGAAATTTACACAAGCAATAGAGTGGGTTCATAATTGAGATCCAGTGAAGGGCATATTTTCTGAAGTTGCGTTCACGAACTATCAGACGAGACGTGGAATTTTGTATGAGTCATGGATCAGGTTTCATGCCTTGAGAATCAAATTTTAGGACTTTATGAAAATTTGTCCAATGAAACCCTTTCGGGGCCATAAGTCTGAATATGGCCAGTAGAAAGGTCTCATAGACGTTGTATGCAGTTTTGAAGATTGAAGGCTATGAAACCCATGTACGAGCCATAAAACTTAGTACGACCCATAACCCTACCCATATTGCCTGCCGAATCCAGTTTTTCTGTTTTATTTTGGACTTGTATTTTAGTTATTATAAATAGTTTTTTTATATTATTTTTAGTTGAGAACGATAGAGAACGATAAGATACAAAATGAGAAGTCCATAGAAACACCTGGGACACAACTTTTGTGATTTTAATCAATACTTCATGATTTGTCGTGAAGAGTTTGATATTTCTTATTCTTAAATTCATCTTTGTAAGTGCTTAGTTATGTCAATTCATATGATGATTCTTGCATCTATGTTGATTATGCATAGCTAAATTCATAACTAGTGTTGTGGGAACCATGAAGAACTAACTAGGTAAAGTAAGATAATCCGTAGTTTGTTGAAAGTGTTTATGCATGTATTAATTAAGTCTCTTTTTTTATTACTTTTTAATGGTGACCAAAGTTAGAACTCACATAGTTGTTAGAGTAGATCAAGATAGTGATAAGTGGGAAAAGAGATTAATTAATAGGATTCGATTGATTTCTTATCATCTATTCAACTAAAATGGATCAACGGGAGGTTGTACTGAGACAATAGGTAAGCGTTAGTAATGTGACACTGTGGGAATGGATCAAATCACGTAGTGAAATTCACTTCTCGCTTGGATCAAAGGGTGGTAAACTTAAACTACCGTTCGGCATGCAACATACTATAAAAGATTACAGTTATCTGGTAATACCAAGTTAGGACATCATGAGGAATAGAATACACTAGTTACTCTTCTCATTGTTTTCATAACTCTTGTGCTAGTTTAGATTTATTTTCTACAAACTACAAACTCCCCCTTTTTCGGGAGATAAGTATGTTAATTCACCGGACTTTCTTTAAATTACTCTGAGTATACAATATTCCCTATGGGATGGTGTATTTTTTTCTTAATAAGGCATAAAATTGACTCCATTTGACCCTGACATCCAAAAGGCACTAAGAAGAATGGCCCAGAACAATGCTGCAAACAAGGGAGTGAACACAACACTAAACTAGAACAATAATAATAACAATAACTCACATCCACTTAAGGATGTTAATGCACCACCATAACATATTCAAGTCACGGCTCATACATGGAATTAATATTGACTTGACCCTATGGCGATGGATGTCACTGGAGCTATTGTGTTACCTCCACTATCGGATGACACAAAGTTTGTTATTTTGAGTGGGCGAAATGCCACAAAATCATGAGTTGTTCACAGGCCTACCATTAGAGGATCCACATAACCTGTTGTTCGTAAGAGTATGATGGGAAGGCAGAATCTGTCTATATGTCTCATAAAGCTCCGTGTCTTCAGATTGTCTCTAATTGGAGAAGCAACACTATGGTTATCCGAGCTTCCATATAATTCAATCACTAGCAGGCAAGAATTGTAAAAGTCCTTTTTGGAGATGTTCTTTCCGAGGGCAAAGATGCTAAAGTTGAAGGACATGATCAACAACTTTGAGCAATTTCCTAGTCATTTGATCAGTACAACATGCAAGAGATTCACAGAGTGCCTAAGGAATGTCTCTGACCATAAGATCATGGATGATGCCTTAGTACGGATCTTTTACCGAGCGTTGGATGGAAATAGCCAAGTTGTTGATGACACTATCATGGGAGGCTCATTTTTAGATCGTCTATTTTTGGTGATTGCTGAAAGGTTGGAGAAAGTGGTTAAGAAAAATCGTGCACGGGGGATGAGAGACCAGACAATAACTAAGAGCTCATTCGCAGTCAGTACTAATTCTGTGTAAGTAAATATAAATGATGATATGATGCAAAGGCATGCTCGAATTAGTACCAATGTAGATTTGTTGATGAAGTAGATCTAAGAACGTGCAAATGCAGTTACTCTTCAGCCTTCATGAGTACCCACGTATAAGGAGCCTTGCTTCGAGAAGCACACTTGTTTCATCACTGATCAGATGGCGGGTTTCTGGACCAATGCCCAAGGGTCCAAATTAGGACTATTGGTAGCAAAGTCAAGGAAACCAAGGTTACAATTTTATCAGGGATGGCTCTTTCGGAGATAATAATCGAGGAGGCTACTACGATAGGAATAGGGGCTAGGACAGAGATGCTAATTGGGGATGCAGAGATGATTACATAAATGGTCCATATATGCTACCAAATAATCGAGATTTGGGTGCTTGTAGCTCTCAAATTGAGGAGTTGTTTGGTCGACTGTTAAAGAAGGCTGATGCTCAGGATGAGACCTTGAAGGGGATGAAATCGACATCTCAAGCATTAATCAAAAAATTGAGTCTTATTCTATTGCTATTAAGTGGCTGAAGCAACAGTTTAGTCAGATGTTAATACAATTATACCAGCATCCAAAAGGTAACATGGCCCAGTAACATAGTTCAAAACTCAAAGAATGAGAAGTAGTGTATGGCCATGACTATAAATTGTGGTAACCAGATCATTGAACCTCCGATACTAGTTAATGATGATAATGTTCGTGAGAAGGTAATTCAGAGAAAGGATTCAGAGATCAGAGAAGTTCATGCCAAGGCTGGGGCAAATGATACTGCAGTAATGCTATAAAAGCTAAAACCCATTCTTAGATCTCCCTCTCCTTTCCCTTAAAGAGTTAAAAAGAAAGAAGAGGAACATAAATGCTAGCACTTCATCTCCATGTTGAAGCAACTCTCCATCAACATTCATCTCATTGAGGTATTGTAGACGATGCTTGGGTATGCAAAGTTCAAGAAGGACTTGGTTACAAAGAAGTGGCCGATGATCCAGGAGCTCTCCAAAGAGCTTCAGCATTACAGTACAGTAGCAACAAGGTCCTTGGTGCATAAGCAAGAACATCCCAGAATATTCATGACACCCTGCACTATTGGAGATGTTGAGTTCTCAAGGGCATTATGTGATCTTGGCACCAGCAACAATCTGATATATCTTAAGGTGTTCAAGAAGCTAAGCTTGGGAGCTCCTGCTCCTACAAGCATGCGGTTTTTGATGGCTGACCGAACATTGAAGGAGCATGTTGGGATATTATAAGACATCAAGTGGAGAATTCATATTCCGCGTAAATTTGTGAAGTCGACTTCGAAGTCTCCATCATTTTAGGAAGGCCCTTCCTAGACATTGGGCAAACATTAGTGGATATGAACTAGCCAACTCAAATTTTGATTGCTTTGAATGATGAAGTCGTCTTCAACATCTATTAGTCAATGAAGAGGCTCGATGACTTCAAGATAGATGTCTGGACACTTGGTGAAGCTTGAGTAATAACGTGGTCCAAGTCATGCTATGGCAATAAATGAGGCACTATTCGGGAGGCAATCCAAGATAATTGATGTAATAGAAGTATTCTTCTTTCAATTTTAGCTTTTCAGAGTTGTAGGTAGTTTGATTTTAACATTTTGGTTGTAATTTTTGTACTCTGGCATGCTAACAAATAGGGTAATAGTGTGTTTTGTAAAGGATGTACAGGTACAAGACCAAGTGATCCAACTTGGGCTGATGTAACGACCCCAAAAAGTCCTCGAAAATGTGCCTCGGAAGTACCCAGAATCGTAATTTATGTATATCTAAAATTCTATTTGTTATTTGAAAAATACAACTTTATATTCTTATTCAGGAGGTCAAATTAAGTGGGGAATGGGTCTAACCTAAATTTTAGAGCAACTGTATCAAAATCCAAAAATCGCAAAAAACGTGATTTAGAAGGGTCAACTTTGAAGATGCATATCTCTTAGCACACAAAGAACTGGGTGGGCCACAACCTACAAAATTGAAACCCTTTGAATTAGCTTTCCAATACACTTAGTTTCATCTTATTTTGAGTTCGGATGAAGGATATATGCCCATTTTTGTAGAACTTATTTATGTAGAAAATGCAAATTCCAGTGGGGTTTTTGCATCTCTTCGACGATGTGCCCCTATTATTTTTGGTGCCTGTTTTAATTTTTTCGGTCCAAGATTTATAAGTGTTAGGCCTAAGTGTTCCCACACTAAAAAATACATATACTTAGTCTTATTTCACCCTCATATCATCCTTAACATTCCCCAATATCCTCTCAAACACAGACACATATTTCACCCTAAATTAAAGACCAAATAATCAAGACCAATCTTAAGGATTTCTTCGAGAATTTCATTCAAGCTTTAAATCTCCATCTTCAATCTCTTTCAAGGGTTCCCCAAGGCTAAGGTATGTGGGTTTCTTTCATAGGTTCCTTTCACCCATGATACCCAAGCCTCTTTTTACACAAATTGCATGATTTAAAGTTGATTTAAAAATGGGTCTTGATCATTATGAAATTTACAGCACACTATGTTAAATCTATGTAAAGTTATGACTGTTTTGCTATGTTTTGAGCTCTAAATCATGAATCTAATGTTGGTTTTGATGAGGTTTTTTAATGTGAATGTCTTGGGGGTGTTGCACGGTATTGACTGATGGTTTTATAACAAATTTTCTTGCATGATTTCATATCTAAATTGCATCATCTTTTACACCCATTACACACCCTTGAAGTGTTCCATAAAATGTTCAGCTAGGGTTTCTTTAAGAAATGAAGGTCTAAAGACTGAGATGTGATATGAATATGTCATAATGATAAAATGAGCTTACGTATATGCTATACTCTATATAAAGTGTTGCATTACCCAATCCTTGGGGACAAGAGCCCAGGTAACTATTTTGGGGGTTTATACTCATCAACCATATAAGGGGTTTATACTTTGTCATCATGTTGGTAAGATGTGATTACCATCAACCATGTGAAGGGTTTATACCACACAACCACCAAGGGGTTCATACCTTGAACAACTAGCTTGGTATCTTCTACACATATGATATATTTGAGCATGAGTTACCTAAGCATATTTTACCTGTTCAGTAATGATATATGCCATATTGTTATATTATGCCTATTACCTATTGTTATGCATTTTGATTACGATGCCTATCTCTTGTTGCATTACATCCTACATACTTAGTATATTCAAATGTATTAACGTATACTCTAGCCTACAAGATATCACCATGTAGGAGCAGGTACCCAAGTTGATCATCCTCCTCCTCCATGTAGATAGTTCGGTGCTACTCAAGCTAGATGGTAAGTCCTCCATTTCAAGGACTTTGGTCTATGTTCTATTATCTTGTATTAAGACACTTTACTTTATATTCATTTTGACTATGAGGGTAAGCCCGGTTACCTTGTCTTGGCCCCCTTCTTATCTATGTATTTAGAGGTGTTTGTTAGACAAGTTATGTATCTATGATTTGAGCTTAGACTCTTTATCTTTTGATGGTGTTGTTTTGCAAGCTATCCCTTAGTTCTTTGCCCATTATTCTTACTTTACGAATTTTTACATGCTCGCATGACCAATGATATGTAATGACAAGTTAAGAGGCTTGATTAGGGACCTTTCGGGCTCCACATTTGCCGTGTCACGTCTAGACTCTAGGCTTGGGTTATGACAAACTTGGATCAGAGCACTAAGTTGTTATATCCTTGGAGACCCAACACACTGCGTCAATTAGAGTCTTATTCATGGTTGTGTTGTGCACCACAGCTATGAGTAGGAGGCTGTGAGGCATTCTAGGAAATGTTTCACTTCTTCATGATCCATGTCATGTGATAGAGTTAGATCCCCTAGGGCTGATTACTAACCCCATAACCATTATAATTTAGGATATGTCTCAAGCTACACAAGATAGGGGTATATTGAATGCGGAGGTTCGAAATCTTCTATAGGTAATGGCCAAAGTGGTGACAACATTGGCAACTCAACTCAACCATAAAGTGGGTGCTCCCAAGACTTCTAGTGGTGAAAGGGGAGGTAGTGAGGCCAAGAGGGCCTGTAATGTAGGTAATTTCCAAAGTATCAAGGGTAGAATAGATTCTATGTGTCCAACTTGTGGTAAGGTTAATAGAGATCCATGTTGGAAGGATACCAATACTTGTTTCGATTGTGGAAAAGTGGGCATAAGAGGAAGGATTACTCTTGTAGTCGCGATAAGAGTAACAGAGGTGATGGTGGGATGACTAATCCCAAGTGTCAAACGTGTGGGAAGTATCATGGTAGCCCATTATTGAGGAAGATCAATGCTTTGTATGGGTGTAGTAAAGTGGGTCACAAGCTAAAGGATTGTCCGTATGTTGAAGGAAGCGTAAGGGTGGCCTACCTTTAGATCTAGGTGGTCATGTTGATCAAGCGACTCAAGAAGGGGATGAGATGCCCGATGCTACTATTGTTAAGTTGAAGTTTTCTTGGCTTTGTTGTGCATGTATTACTAGGCCACTATTTCTTCTCTATCCTTTTTGGTTACTAGTGGGGCTTCTTGTGTGCCCAAGTTGTTGTGTGGGCCTTTGGTGTCCATTCTTTTGTTAGGTGTATTGTTGCTAGAAGGTTTAAATGTGTTGATTCGAGTTTGCATTATATTAGGTCTTACTTTATGATTTGTTGGAGTTGGCATGGTAGATTTGGATGTTATTATAGGGATGGAATGGTTGCATGCATGTTGTGTCTTCATAGATGGTAGAACCCATAGAGGTAGCCCCGATTCCCTAATGAGCCCATCTTTGTGTGGGAGATTGTTAAATGGTAGCAAGGGAGGTAGGTCCATTTCATGCTTTAAGGTATAATTGGTCTCTAAGGGGTTTCATTTGTCATCTTGTGAGAAATGGAGGTGTTGATCCTAAGTTGTTTTCTCTATAGAATTGTTTTTTGTGGTAGATGAGGCTTTGAATGTCCTTTCTAATATTTTGAATTTTTGGGTAGTGTCCTTTGGTTTGACTAGTACACCGGTTATGCCTATAAGTCTCATGAGTAAGATCTCTAGTCCTTATCCTAATAGGTTTGTGGTTGTTTTGGTGATAATAATGTGGTTTGTTCTCTAATGAGGTAGTGCATGTGAATCATTTGCGGGTAGTATTACAAGTTCAAGGATGAAGGTTGGGTGCTAAGTAGGAGAGATGGGAATCTTGGTGACAAAAAGTTGCCTTCCTAGTATGTGTGGTGCCAGGTGATGGTATTATGGTGGACCTTAGTAAGATAAAGGTGATTAGAGATTAGCCTAGAGATTAGCCTAGTCCTTAGACTTCATTGGATATTAGGAGCCACTTGGGTTAGTGGGCTATTACCGAAGGTTGTGAGTAGGGTGATTTGATAGGTCCGGGAGTTGCTATTTCTTGTGTTATTCTTTGGTGCTAGTACGATTCATGTGTATGTGGGTTGATCCTTGGTTCCTTCCAATCAAGAAGATCCAAAATTATTTTCAAGAAAACCTACATGGATTTTGCTTATTTTAATTTGAGATTTGAATATTATGATTCCTAAAATTTTATTGACGCATGGGTAGTGTTCATTTGATGATTTTAATGTGATTTAATGAGGATTTACTTTGGGTTTATGAAGTTATAAGTATGCATGTTCCCTTTTTAAATGATTTATGCTTGAGGGATTACTCTATGGATTTAAATATGAAATTTACTATGTTTTCACTTCAACTTCGTAATATAAATGTTGATTTTAAATAGAGTCTTAATTACCCATGTCATTTCCTCATTGTTTATAGCATATGCATTTATGTACACAGATTATTTTATAAAAAAAAGTATGACATGGGTAAGCCCAATTTCATTTTATAGTATGATTTGATAAAAGGTTGGTTATGATAATATTGTGATCACATATATGCCTTTAATTTTTGTCTCTTTAAGCATTTTGGGTGCTTGCACCATTTTCTATAGGAATGGGCTATTCCTATACATGAGTATTATGACTATGAAATTATGATTTTGGCATTTGAGTAAAACCAAGAATTATTATAAATGGTATTTGGATTTTAAGCCCAATTGTGCATTGAAATGATTTGGAAAATGACTATTTCCTCTTTGAAAGTATGTACATGCACATTATAAGTATTCTTGTGGGATGACGACTTAGCTTGTTGTGTTGGGGGTCTTGGGGTAGTTTGGGCTACTTGCATAACATGTTTCTAATGAGTGTAGAACCAGTAAGGTTTTACTATGATAGGTAAGGATGGTCGATCTATTTGGTCAACTATAATGGGTTAGTCACTACTCTAAGATAGATCTTTGGTTTGGGTTTTGCTCCCAAGTGTGGATGAGGCTAGGTAATAACACTAAGTGTCCTATTGGACTAGGAATGGACATTTTGGTTGTTGGTGGAGTTATTTGGTGGGCTTGTGCACCAGTTGTGTCCATTGGGTTTCATGAATAGGGTCTTAAAACCCTACCTTGGTATGTATGTAGTGGTCTCTAGCGATGAGGTATTGATTTGGTTAGAGCTTGTGAATCATTTGGGGGTAGTGTTGCAAGTCTTGGAGGATGAAAGGTTGTTTGCTAAATATGATAAGTGTGAATTGTGGCTGATAAGAAGGTGGTTAGAACTCCTTAAGAATTATGGTATGAGTGTGCATTGGTTTTTCTGGTAATGCTAATGTTGTGGTTGGTGCTCTAGGTAGCCTAGTGTGTGTGAATAATGGTGGTGAAAAGTTGCCTAGTAGAGTCCATCGTTCAGCTAGATAGAGAGTTAGGTTGAAGGAAGTTGAGAATGGTAGTATAGTGTTCTTGGTAGTTCCATATCTTCTTGGGTTAAGAGGACTAGATTAGGCAAGGCCTTGATTTCTGCTTTATTAGAGTTAGAAGTTTTGGGTGAGAGAATGATAGAATGGAGATTGTCTTCCAAGGGGGAGATGGCAATTATGGAGTTGAGATTGTGAGTCCTTATAGAGCATAGAGGGAGCTTGGTAAGGTTGCATAAGTTTGGAAATTTCCTATGGTAGAGGTATGATTTATCCAGTTTGTGATGCTTCTAGGTTGAGGGGATGTATTGGTAACCCTAGTGCTATAGAAATCTTTGAAGTTGTGGGTGAGATGGAGGATAAGATGGCTTAGAAGGAGGTTCCGGTGGAGGTGTTGGATTGATGATTGGAGAAATTGATTGATTGATAATGACATAATGTTCATCAAGGCCCTTTGGAAGAGTTGTCTATTCGTATGTGTTTCTCGAAGAGCAGCTGCGGACATGGAGAAGTGATATCCATATTGCTTTCACTCTATTCAGTCTTATGATGACATGCCAAGTCCTTTCTATGATTCCAAGACTTATAGTTCAGCCCCTATATCATTCATGTGCATTCATGTTTAAGTTGACAAGTTTATGATGATTTTACGCTTATGTTGAGGTCTTGAAAATGGTGTTTTTAATGTAATGTTGCATTCTTGTTGGGGCTAATATGTTGATGGTCACTCTTGTCTTGTACATCCCCTTTAAATTCAGTGATGAATGTTCCCAAGGGGGAGATATTGTAACGACCCCAAAAAGTACCTGAAAATGCACCTCGAAAGTACCCAGGATCGTAATTTCCATATATCTCAAAATTAGTTCATTATTTCAAAAGTTTAACTTCATATTCTTGTTCAAGGAGTCAAAATTGAGTGGGGAATGAGTCTAACCCGAAGTTTAGAGCAACCGTAGCAAAATCCAAAAATTACAAAAAATGCGATTTAGGAGGGTCAACTTTGATGGGGCATAGCTCTTAACACACAAAGAACTGGATGGTCTATGACCTACCAAATTAAATCTCTTTGAATTAGCTTCCCAATGTACTTGGTTTACCTCATTCTCAGTTTAGATAAGGAATTTATACCCATTTTCGTAGAACTCATTTGTGTAGAAAATGCAAATTTCAGTTTGGTTTTCGCATCGCTTTGTTGTTTTTGGTGTTTGTTTTAATTTTTTCGGTCCAAGATTTATAAGTCTTGGGCCTAATGGCTCCCACACTTGAAAATACATATACATAGCCTTACTTTACCCTTATATCATCCTTAACATTCCCCAATACCCTCTCAAACACTTAGACTCATATTTCACCCTAAATTCAAGTCCCAAAACTCAAGACCAATCTTAAGGATTTCATTCAAGCTTCAAGTCTCCATCTTCAGTCTCTTTCAAGGGTTCTCCAAAGCTAAGATATGTTGGTTTCTTTCATGGGTTCCTTTGACCAATGATACCCAATTCTCCTTTTACATAAATTACATGATTTAAATGGGTCTTGATCATTATCAAATTCACTGAACACTATGTTAAATCTATGTAAAGTTGTGACTGTTTTGCAATATTTTGAGCTCTACATCATGAATCAAATGTTGGGTTTGATGAAGGATTTTTATGTGAATGTCATGGGGGCGTTGCAAGGTGTTGATTGATGGTTTTATAACAGATTTTCTTGTATGATTTCATCTCTGAATTGTATGGTCTTTTAACAACATAAAATGTCTGGCTAGGGTTTCTTGAGGAAATGAAAGTCTAAAGTATGAGATATGATATCAATGATGTTATGATGATGAAATATGCTTATGTATATGCTATACTCTATATAAGGTGTTGCATTAGACCATATCCAATCAGGGGGGGGGGACAAGTGCCAGGGTAACCATGTTGGGGGTTTATAATCATCAACTATGCGAGGGGTTTATACTTTGTCACAGTGTTGGTAAGGTGTGATTACCATCAACCATGTGAGAGGTTTATACCACACAACCACCAAGGGTTTTATATCTTGAACAACTAGCTCGGTCTCTTCTACACATATGATATTCTGTATGAGCATGAGTTACTTAAGCTTGTTTTACCTATGCATTAATCATACATGCTAGATTGTTATATTATGCCTATTTCCTATTACTATGCATTTTAATTACGATGCCTATCTCTTGTTGCATTACATCCTACATACTTAGTACGTTCAAATGTACTAGCGCGCACTCTTCCCTACATGATGTCACCATGTAGGAATCGGTGCCCAAGTTGATCATCCTCCTCCTACACATGGGTAATTCGGTGCTACTCAAGCTAGTTGGTCAGTCCTCCATTTCAAGGATTTTGTTTCTATGTTCTATTATCTTGTATTAAGACACTTTACTTTATATTCATTTTGACTATGAGGGTGAGCCCAGTTGACTTGTCTTGGGCCTCGTTCTTATCTATGTAGTTAGAGGTGTTTGATGGACAAGTTATGTATCTATGATTTGAGCTTAGACTCTGTATCTCTTGATGGTGATGTTTTGCATGCTATCTCTTACTCCCTTGCCCCTTATTCTCACTTTATGCCTTTTAACATGCTTTCACGACCAATGATGTGTAATGATAAGTTAAGAGGCTTGATTGGGGACCCTTCGTGCTCCCCATTCACTGTGTCATGTCTAGGCCCTAGGCTTGGGTCATAACAGTTGAATAAGCAATAAGAAGTTCTTCAAAAATGGTTAAAAGAGTCATGGTTCAAATTAGGACCCGTACGCTGACTCGTAGAACACTTCTAGTGAGCAAAAGTACAGTGCATTCCCGTTCATGAGACAACTTTATGGACTGTAGATAAAACTACCAGTCATGAATGAGGCTCGTAGTCACTAGGTAATTTCCCTAAAAATGCCTTAGTGTTGGGGGCCTTTACAACCCAATCTACGAGTCGTATGGCCATGCACATCCCATCGATGGGCCCGTGAAGCCAATTCCCATATTAGGGTTTTGGCACTCTACGAGACCACTTTCTATGGACCATAGAAATTTCTACTTCCCGTAGTCAGGGTTTTATAGGGTGCAAGCCCAACGTTTACCCAATCGAATGCCACATTGTCATTTGTGTCTCCTTATGTGGTTAATAGATATGAGAGAACTCCTGAGTGTCTTCTTGAACCCTTTGATGTTTTTACTCTAGTAGGTGAGTCTATTCTAGCTGAAAGAATTTATAGAGACTATCCTTGCTGATTTGGTTGAGTTTGAGATGGTCGACTTCGATGTGATTCTTGGCATGGACTGGCTTCATGCCAATTATGCCTCTGTTGACTGTAGAAATTGAATCATCAAATTCCAGTTTCCAAATGAGCCTTTCATAGATTAGAGGGGTGACTTTATTGCACCTAAAGGTAAGTTTATTTCCTACCTTAAGGCTAGAAGGTTAAGCTCAATGGGATGTATCTATCACCTCATGCAAGTCAAGTCTGACGATGTTGAGTCTTCTACCCTTGAGTCTGTTCCATTTGTGACTGCGTTTGCTGAAGTATTTCCTGAGGATCTACTTGGATTCCCTCTTGATAAGGAGATTGACATTGGAATTGATATTTTTCCCAACACCTAGGCTATCTTTATTCCACCATATAGAATGGCTCTTACTGAGTTGAAGGAACTGAAAGAGTTGCTGAAAGATCTCTTGGACAAGAGCTTTATTAGGCCAAGTGTCTCTCCATTGGGCGGTCATGTCCTATTCGTTCGAAAGAAATATAGTTCCTACAGAATGTTCATAGATTATTGCTAATTGAATAAGGTGAACATTAAGAACAAATACCCCCTTTCGAGGATTAATGACTTGTTAAATCAACTTTAGGGTGCCACTATTTTCTCCAAGATAGGCCTTAGATCAGGTTATCAACAGTTAAAAGTGAGGGAATGTGACATCTCGAATAGGACTTTTCGAAGTCGATATGGTCACTTTGAAATCTTGGTATTGCCCTTGGATTGACAAATGCACCTACAACCTTCATAGATTTGATGAATCGGGTATTTAGATAGTATCTTGACATGTTCGTGATCGTGTTTATTGATGGTATTTTGGTGTATTCTGGAGATGAGGAGGAACATGCTAATCATCACAGAATCGCCTTGCAGATGCTTAAGGATAATGAGTTATATGCAAAGTTTTCAAAGTGTGAGTTTTGGCTCAAAACCATGGCATTCCTAGGCCATATGGTCTCAGGTGATGATATATTAGTGGAAAATCAAAAGATTGAGGTGGTCAAGAATTTTCCAGGACGCACCTCTCCGACTGGCATAAGAAGCTTATTGGGTTTGGCTGGTTACTACCACAGATTTGTTGAAGGATTTTCTTCCATATCCATACCGTTGACTAGACTGACTCAGAGGAAGGTCAAGTTTCAATGATTTGATGAATGTGAGAAGAGTTTCCAAGAGTTGAAAACGAGGTTGACTACTGTCCTAGTGTTGACCTTGCCTGAAGGAGCTGATGGGTTTGTTATTTATTGTGATGCCTCAAAAGTGGGGTTGGGATGTGTATTGATGCAGAAGGGTAACGTTGTTGCTTATGCTTTTAGGCAACTCAAAGTGCATGAGAAGAATTATCCCAGACATTACATGGAATTGGCAATGGTGGTGTTTGCTCTCAAAATATGGCCCTACTATCTATATGGAGCGCATGTCGATGGATTTGATGTTCTGCAAAAAATAAAACTTTTGATGTTTAAAACTTAGGGTTTTATGTGTTCTCAATGCGCATGTCGATATATTTTATGTGCTGCGAAATACAACACTTTTGATATTTAAAACTTAGGATCTTATGTGTTCTCAATGCGACTTTAGTTTTTTATGTGTTTTTTGGTTTAAATTTGCATAATTACAGGTTGCCATGATTTGGGGAAAAAATTACAGATTTGCTTGTTTATGTTGTTGTACGAGACCTTATATGAGTCGTAGATCATTCTATAAGTTGTAAAAGGTGTTTCATGAGGATTTCCAGTGAGGGGTTGTTTGTTGAAGTTGAAGTCTACAAACATGCAGATGTGTCCTAGAGCAATTTACAAGTCATAGAATACCTTTCGTGCCCTAAGGATCAGAGAACTAGACTTGTAGGAATTTCATCAGAAGAAAAACCCTTTATGGGTCATAAACTACTTTATGAGTCGTGAAGAGGTGTCATAGAGGAGAAGTCCAAAATTTCTGTAGTTGATTACAAGACACCGACTACGAGCTGTATAAGACACTATGAGTTGTAAAGTGCTTTCGTGGTGTTTGCTAACCAATTTTCCTAATTTGTTTAGGATTTGTTTTTAATTATTATAAGTAGGTTTTTTAGGATATTTTTCCTGTGTTCTGGTCAGTTCAGGTGAGTTTTTAGTAGTTTTAGGTTTTATGCTCAGAGAACTCAATATTTTAAGAGAGTAAATTGTGAGCGAGTCTTTAAAACACTTGTGCTTTAATTCAATCTTCAAGCTTGTGATATTCATTGACTTTAGATTTGCTTGATGTTAATTCAATTATGTAAGTAATTAATTATGTATTCTCAATTGATAATCTCTTCATCTATACAAATCATTAGTAGCTAAATCCACAACTAGGGATGTGGGAACCATGAAGAACTAAAAAAGTAAAACTAGATAATTCACAAATCTTAGAAAGTATATACGCATGTATTAATTAACTCTCTTTATTTTGCATGATTTCTGATGGTGGCCACCATATGAACTCGCTTAGTGTTACTGACTAGACCAAGGTAGTAATGATGTAACCACCCAAAAATGTGCCTCGAAAGTTCCCAAAATTGTAATTTCTATAGACTTAAAAATCCGTGCATTATTTCTGAAATCTAAGTTCATATTCTTGTTCAGGGTGCGAAATTGTGTGCGGAATGGGTCTAGCCCGAATTTTAGAGCAACCATAGCAAAATTCAAAATTTTAAAGTTTCAAATTCCAGTGTGTAGTGCGCATTCTTGGTGCGACACGCCTCTGTGTTATTTTTGTCCATTTTTGTTGTCCAATCCAAGGCCTTTGGGTCTTGGGCCTAAGCCTTTCCACATGTGAAAATACCTATACTTAGCCATATTTTGCCTTCATATCATACAATACATTCCCCAATACTCACTCAAACACTTAGGCTTATATTTCTCTCAAATTTCAAGTACAAAAACTCTCTTAGAATATTAAGGAATTCAACCAAGCTGCAAGTCTCCATCGACTATCTTCATCAAGTTCATCTCAAAAGCTACGGTATATGGATTTCTTTCGTGGAGGCCAAGCTTCCTTTTCCTACAAATTACATGGTTCAAAGTTCATTTATTCATGGGTCTTGTTTATTATGAAACTCACTGCATACTATGTTGGGGTTTATGAAATTGTGACTGTTTATAATGTTTTGGGCTATGAATCTTTAGTCTATCTTGAGATTTGATGAACGGTTTTGATGTATCTTGCTTGAGGGTTTTACCAAGTATCTATTTATTATTTTACATTAAATTTTCCATCATGATGGCACCCTTGAGTTGCATGGTTTTACACTAGCATTATACACCAGCCAAGTGTTTGATAAAATGCCTTTTCAAGGTTTCTTTAAGTTTTGGTGATCTGTTGGTTGAGTTATAATTCAAATGATTCTATGATCATTATGAGCTTTATAAAGATGTGTTTAAATCATGGAAATGTTGATGATATTGTAGGGCCGGATTAAGCCCCTTTCTTAAGATTTTACCTCTTGTGAGCCTTTGATGTTGGTGTTAATGAAAGGGTAATGCTGATGATGACCCATTCTTATGATTGAAGTTAGACTCACCAATTGAGGTCAATGATCTTAAGAGCTACTGTGCCTTTGTCTCTATGTTTATTGTAAGTTATTAAAGTATGATTATCTTATATATTTCGGGGGATTAGACTTAGTATCGAGTGGACTAGAGGCGAGTCCCCAAGTGCTAGAACTATGTGCCGTTGTAGGTGAAGGGATTAGAGGTGAATCCCTAAATCTCTAAGAGTTGAGTACCCTAAATATGAGGGCTTGAGGAGAGTACCCGAGTCCGTGCTTAAGGCAAGTACCCGAGTCCAAGAACTAGAGGCGAGTACTCGGTTCACATAAGGCTTAGTGGATCCACTTAGGCATTTGGAGGTTCACCTTGACAAGTAACTTCCCCATTTCCACCAATATGGGATTGACATCAGGATTTCGAGTTGTAGCTCGCTTGGTCTTATTTTATGTCGGTTGACATTTTTTCCCACACTATGTATTATGAGCTATACAAGTTGATTTGGATTGTAAGCATCGTTTTACTTCAAACATCATTCATACATGTTATAGTGTTAGTATGTTATCGATTGCTTATGATTATACATTTTGCTTATGATGCCTATTTCTTGTTTCATTGCATCCCACACACTTAGTATATTCAACCGTACTAACGCATACTCTGTGCCTACATGATGTAACCATGTAGGAACCAGTGCAGCGCTTGATTATTCTCCTCCTCCACGTGTCTTGTACGATCGTCTCTCAAGCTTATTGGTGAGTCCTCCATTCTGAGGATGTTGCTTATGAACTCTTGATATGTACTAAAGCTATCTTTCCATTATTTATATATTGACCATGAGGGTGAGCCCAGTTGTTTGCCATGGCCTCCACTTTTATCTATGTAGTAGAGGTGTTACTGAACATGTTATGTATCTATGTTATAAGTCTTGATTCTCTTTTTTCTTGATGTTATGATATGTAAGTTTATCCTTATTTCCAAGTCCCTTATTTTTGCTTATCTCTCTTTTTCATTTTAATTGCTTTCGCGACCGAGGATGTGTAATGATATGTTATGAGGCTTGTTTGGGGTTCCTTCAGGTTACCCCTTTACCAGTCATGTCTAGGCCCTAGGCTTAGGTTGTGACAAAAATGGTGTCAGAGCACTAGGTTGTTAGATCCTCAGAGTCCAAGACACTACGTTAATTAGAGTTTTATTCATGGTTGTGTTGTACATCATAACTATGAATAGGAGTCTATGAGACATTTTAGGAAATATTTCCCTTTTTCATGTTTTAAGTCATGTTATAGAGTTGAAGTAAGTTTTTCCCCCTAATGATTATTCTTTTCTATGCTAGATCACGCCTAACACAAGTAAAAGAAGAGCCCGCTCTCCCGAAGAATAACCGGCTCATGCAGAATTCCGAGATGCACTTACTATGTTAGCTCAAGTTGTGGCTAATTAAGCTAACTAAGGGGCTCAAACCCCTTATGCTCCTACTCCGACATTTCAAGTGAGGGACTTTATGAGGATGAGTCCACTGGAATTCTATGGACCTAAGGTGGATGAGGACCCTCAAGAGTTCATTTATAAGGTCTACAAAGTATTGGCTATCATGGGAGTTAGATCGGAGGAAAAGATGGAGTTGGCAACATACCAATTCAAAGGAGTAGCACAAACATGGTATAATCAATGGAAAGAAGAGAAGGGAGTTGATAGTGTAGTTCTATGGGAGAAGTTTAAGGCAGTTTTTCTTAATCGGTTCTTCCCTCTTGAGCTTAGGGAAGTTAAATTGGTGGTGTTCATGAACTTGAAATGAGGATCTTTGAGTGTGAGGGAGTATTCCCTCAAGTTCAATCAACTTTCAAAATATGCCCCCAATTGGTGGTCGATCTTAGGTCTAACATGAGTAAATTCATGATGGGAGTATCTGACTTGGTGAATGAGGCGTGTCTGTCTGCTATGTTGATTAGTGATATGGATTAGCCCCACCTCATGATTTATGCTGAACAACCTGAGGGGGAGAAGCGTAGAAAGAGGAGAAGTGAGGTGTCCGAGAGGGCTTGATTTGATGGTTGCTTTCGAGGTCAAGAGTGCGGCGATGCTCCAAACAAGAGAGTTGCCAAGGATGGGGTTGCCAACCCCAAGTATCAAGGTAAAGGTGTTGGTGGGAGTGCTCCTCTTACATGCGACAAGTGTGGAAGGTACCACTCGAGAGATTGTTTAGCTAGTTTGGGTGCGTGTTCTGAATGTGTAGAATGGATTATACGATGAGCCACTGTTCGTGGGTCCCTAAATATCATAAGGATAGCCCTGGATGTTCTCAACTATACCCCTCTAGGGGTCACTACGCGGGTAAGTTGAAGGTTTTGATTTTGATGGATCTGGGCTCCTCTATACCTTACCTTATTCCATTTTGGTTGCTTATGGGCGTCTTATGTGCCCCCTTATTATATGAACCTTTGGTGTCTACCTCTTGTTGAGTATATTGTTGCTAAGAATGTTCATAGGTGTTGTTCCGTGTTCATATTGCCTTAGGTCTTGCCGTGTGCCTTATTGGAATTAATGTGGTAGAATTTGATGTCATGCTTGGGTGGATTAGTTGCGTGCATATTGTCACCATAGAGAGTAGAACCTATAGAGTTAGAATCTGACTCCCTATGAACCCATCTTTGAGTGGGAGGTTGTCAAGTGGTAGCAAAGGATGTAGGTCCATTCTTGTCTTAAGGTCTGATTGAACTCAAGGGTTTCCCCATGTTCTTACTGTGTAGGGTCTTGTCTTGTGATCTTGGTTGGACTTAGGTTGTTGGATTGGAGGTTTGAAGTGGTTTGGCTACTTGTATATCGTGTTTCCAATGAGTGTAGAACCCTAATGTTGTAACATGATAGTTAAGGATTGTCATTTTATTTGGTCAACTACAATGGGTTAGTTACTTCTCTGAGCTTGATCTTTGTTTTGGGTTTTATCTCTAAGTGAGGATGAGGGTAGGTGATATTCCTAAGTACCTTTCAGGTCTAGGGGTGAACATTTGAGTATTGTTGGAGTTGTTTGGTTGACTTATGCACCAGTTATGTTTATGGGTTTCTTGAATAGAGTCTTAAAACTTTACCTTTTCTTGTTGGAGGTGGCTTCTAGTGGTGAAGCATTAATTTATTTAGATCTTGTGATTCATTTGGGGGTAGTGTTGTGAGTCTTGGGGATGAAAGGTCATTTGCTAAATATGATAGGTGTGAACGAAGGATAACAAGAAGGTGGATCATGACATGAGCGTACATCATTTTCCCCTGTAAGGCTTATGTTTTCGTCGGTGCTCTAAGTAGCATAGTGTGTGTTGATGATGGTGGTAGGAGGTGACTTGAGGGTTCTATCGTTTGGCTAGATTAGGGGATTAATTGGAAGAAGTTGAGCATGGTGGTATAGTATTCTTGATGGTTCCAAATCTTCTTTGGTTGGAGATGTCTAGATTAAGCAAGGCCTTGATTCTATCTTGTTAGGGTTGGAAGTTTTGGGTGAAGAGATGGTGGGGTGGAGGTTGTCTCCCAAGGGGGAGATGGTGGTTTATGGTACCAAGTGGACTAGGTGGGTTTAAGGTTGAAAATTGAGTTAAGGATTGTGAGCCCTTGTAGGATGTAGAAAAGGGTTGGGAAGGTTGCTTAAGGATTGGAATTACCTAGGGATATGGTTATGATTTTTCTGGTTTTAATGCTTTTGGGTTGAGGGGATGTGTTGATGATTCTAGTGTCATATAAATCTTTGAAGTTGTGGGTGTTGTGGCGGATAAGTTGGCTTAGGAGAAGGTCCTGGTGGAGTTAATGGATAGAGGGGATGAAGAAGTTGATTGATGAGGATGTAGTGTTCGTCAAGGCCCATTTGAAGAATCGCCAAGTCGATAGTGCCTACTAAGGATCCAGGGTGGGCATGGAGAAGCGATATCCGTACCTCTTTCATTCTATTCAAGCATATGGCATGATGTCAAACTCTTTTTGTGATTTCATGTCTCATGTTCCAGCCCCTAAGTCATTTACATGCATTAATGTTTACATTGAAAAGATTCATGGTGATTTTACACTTATGTTGAGATTTTTAAAATGGTGTTTTAAGTGTGTTGTTGCATTCTTGTTGGGTCTTGTCTCTTTTTGAATAATTTTTTTCTTATATGTTTCTTTTACATTCGGGGATGAATGTTCTCAAGGGGGAGATATTGTAACGACCCCAAAATGTGCCTCGAAAGTGCCCATAATCATAATTTCCACATATCTAAAAATCAGTGTGTTATTTTGAAAATCCGACTTTGTATTCTTGTTCAGTGGGTGAAATTCAGTGGGAAATGGGTCTAACCCGAATTTTTGAGCAACCGTAGACAAATCCAAAATTTTAAAGTGTCAAATTACAGCTTGTTGTGCGCTTCTTGACGCGACACACCTCTGCGTTATTTTAGTCCAGCTTTTGTTGTCCGGTCCAAGGCCTTTGGTTATTGGGCCTAACCCTTTCCACACGTGAAAATACCTATACTTAGCCATATTTTGCCTTTATATCATATAAGATATTCCCCAATAATCACTCAAACACTTAGGCTTATATTTCTCTCAAATTTCAAGTGCCAAAACCCTCTCCGGATCTTAACGAATTCAACCAAGCTTCAAGTCTCCATCTCCAATCTTCACCAAGTTCATCTCTAAAGCTAGGTTATGTGGGTTTCTTTCATGGGTTCCTTTCACCCATGATGCGCAAGATTTTCTTACAAATTGCATGATTAAAGTTGATTTATTATGGGTCTTGTTTGTTATAAAATTCACTGCACGGTGAAATTGTGACTGTTTACAATGTTTGGGCTATGACTCTTTGATCTATCTTGAGAATTGATGAAGTATTTTGATGTATATTTCTTGAGGGTGTTATCAAGTATCAATTGATAGTTTTACATTGGATTTTCTAGCATGATAAAGCTCTTGAATTGCATGGTTTTATACTAGCATTACACACCCGTCAAATATTTGATAAAATGTCTTTTTAAGGATTCTTTAAATTGTGATGATCTATTGGTTGAGTTACAATTCAAGTGACTCTATGATAATTATGAGCTTTCTAAAGATATGTTTAAATCATGGAAATGTTGATTATGTTATAGGGCCGAATTAAGCCCCTTTCTTAAGATTATACCTCTTGTGAGCCTTTGATGTTGATGTTAATGATAGGGTAGTGTTGATGATGACCCATTCTTTTTTTTGAAGTTACGCTCACCATTTGATGTCAATGGTGTTGAGAGCTACTTTTCCAATGTCTCTATGTTTATTGTAAGTTATTAAAGTATGATTATCATACATATTCTATGGGATTAGACTTAGCACTGAGTGGACTAGAGGCTTGTACCCTAGTCCTAAAACTATGTGTCACCGTAGGTGAATGGATTAGAGGCGAGTACCCTAAATATGAGGGCTTGAGGCGAGTACCCGAGTCCTAGAACTAGAGGCGAGTACTCAGTTCATATAAGGCTTAGTGGATCTACTTGGGCATTATGAGGTTCACCTTGGCAAGTAACTTCCCCCTTTCCTCCGATGTGGGGTTGACATCGGGATTCCAAGTTGTAGCTCACTTGGTCTTATTTTATGTTGGTTGAAGATTCTTCCTGAAGTATGTATTATGAATTATACATGCTGATTTGGATTGTAAGAATGATTAAGAGCGGTTTAATAGATGCTTGGGGAGTGCATCAGACCACGAGATTTCGAGGAATCTCCTGCTAGAGAATTTCTACCAAGCTCTAGATGCTAATAGTCAAGCATGTGTTGATACCCTCTTAGGAGGTCTATTCGCGGAACAACTATTCGCAGATATTTCTGAACAACTGAACGTGGTAGCTAAATTGAACCAAGTGTGGGAGCCCAGGAATAGACATCTAATAGATCATGCAAGCACTATTAACATAAGCTCTGACCAAGCTAAAGTTAATGCAGATATCCTTAGTATGCTTGCATAGAACAAAGCTAATCTGGAAATGCTCAGGTAGCAGACACAAGAGATGACAAAGCCAAGGGACATTCACAAAATCCATCATATGAAGCACGCGGGCTGCAAGTATGACAGGATGAATAACCATTATATACCCCCACACAATTGTGATATGAGAGATGGACACTCTAGAATGAAGGAGATGCTTAAACAATTGTTAAGAAGGGCGTACACACAAGATGAGACATTGAGGGGGGACTAAGTCTGACATTGCTAATATAAACAATAAAGTTGACCAAAACTCTATGGCAATCCAACAACTCAATCGTCAGTTCATACTTGTGTCAATGCGGATAGATCAGATGTAAAGAGGCATGATAACAAGTGCCAATACTTTAGAGCCATAGAATACTGATAGGCGCCAAAGTGAGGGAAAGCTTGGTGATAAGGAAGAACCAAAGTTTGAGGAAGTCTGAGCACTCAAGTTATATATGTCATGCCGCGACAATAAATCAGGCGCTTCTTGGGAGGCATACCAAGGTGAAGACTGGCGCTTAAGAACTCAGGTATGTTTTTGACCCCTTATTTTCTAGTTTTGATTGATTTTGTGCATTGGGGACAATGAAAATCTTTTCCGATAGGATGTGGGTAGTTGTAGGCCTCAGTGAAGTCTGAGTAGCTTATGGTCCATAACTATCCTAATTTTTTATCTCGGGATTTTCTTGCCTATGTTCTTTTCCCATTGGATATTTATTTTCCATTAAACCGGAACGATTATAAAACGACCCAAAAAAGTACCCGAAAATGGAAGTGTCCAAAATCATATTTTCCATATATCTCAAAATTCGTGCGTGATATCAAAAATTTGACTTCATATTCTTGTTCAGGGGTCAAATGGAGTGGGAGATGAGTCTAACCACAATTTAAGAGCAACCATATAAAAATTTAAAAATAACAAAATTGCGATTTCCAGTGAGATTTCCGCGCCCCAGGCGCGATGCTTTAAGGGTGCGCCTCAGTGTAACTTTATGACAGTTTTTCTTGTCCGATCCAAGATTTTTGGGTCTTGGGCCTAAGTGTTCTTATATATAAAAATACCTATAGTTATACTTAGCCTTATTTCACCCTTCTATCATCAATACATTCCCAAATACTCTTTCAAACACTTAGACAATATTTCATCTCTAAATTTCAAATCTCCAAACTCATCCAGTTTTTAAGATTCTCATTCAAGCTTCAAGTCTCCATCTTCAATCTTCTTCAAGGATTCTCCAAAGTCAAGGTATGAGGGTTTCTTTTATGGGTTCCTTTCACCCGTGATGCCCAAGCTTTCTTTTACCTAAAATTTCATGATTTAAAGGTGATTTACTCATGCGTCTTACTTATTATCAAATTTACTGCGTACTATGTTGGGGTTTTATGAAATTATGAATGTTTTAACATGTTTTGAGTTATGAATCTAAGATCTATTGTGAGATTTGATGAAGAGTTTTGATGTATATTATGTGAGGGTGCTATCAAGTATCTATTGATGGTTTTACATTGAATTTTTCTAGCATGATTCTACTCTTGAATTGCATGGCTTTACACTAGCACTACACACTCACCAAACGTTTGATTAAATTTCCGGTTATGATTTGTTGAGGAATTGAAGGTCCAATGCATGTCTTATGAGTTGAATAACTTTATGATGATGAAAGGAGTGTTTGTATATGATATTATCTCTATAGTGTTGGGAATTGACCAAGCCCCACTAGAGAAGTTGTAGGCCTAGGTAACCTTGTGTCACACCCTAAAGTCCTACTAAGGCAGACTGGCACCCGTTGCCGATAAGGCTCGGGAGAATCAATCTATATCCATGCACTTTCAATACATATTATAAGGGGTTTCCACATTCAACACGCTTTCAAGAAAGTAGACAGTAATAACAAGACAAAAAGAAACGCTTATGACTAGGCTATTAGAGCCACGTTGTCTAAAGTACAAGTCATGACCACGCTTTAATTTACATAGTCTGCAAAGCCTCTAGATAAGGAATAATATCTGATAAAGGTCGGGATAGGCCCTGCCTTGTGACTAACTATACAATGCAAAAATATATGTTCTAGAGACACAAAGTTCCGAAGCAACATGGAGCTTGATAACAGTAGCTAGATATCCTATACACCTACTAGGGAGAGCTACTAGCATCTGTACCTACAACATGAAATGCAGGTCTCCCATAAGGCACATCAGTACAAGATAATGTACTAAATATGTAAGAGAAATATTGTATATGAAGTAAGAACCAAATGAAATCATGCACTTACGCCAGGATTGGACATCACCTTTAGTTATATTATGGAATCATGTACTTTATGTTCTTTTTATTATTTTTCCTTTACTGTATGATTTGTGCATAACATGTCATACAAATGACCACCTGATCAGTGGCAAATCTATATCTGGATTGGCCTATCCTAGGCTATTCCTTTCATACCTGAGCTACCCCCTATGATGGGATCGGCTCCTGCTAGGTGATTCTTCCACCCCTAGGGCTACCACCCATCAATAAGCAACATACTTTATCTTTTATTTATCTTTGAGATGATTCTTTTGGTAGTCATAATATTAGAGCTGTAGGACTATAGATATAGCATATGACATGCAAACAATCACAAAAGACAATACTAGAATGAAAAGAGTAGGTTACACAAATAATTAAATACGTAGGAAATGAAACCACACATGAACTTTACTTAGTAGGAAGAACTTGTATATTTTGGTATCCAAGTATGTATGCAGATTTGCAAGCAACTATGTATGAGAGCATATGACTATGTGAAAGAGTGGAGATATGGCTGTTTGTTATGTTGGAGTTAGTAAGTTCCTCTATGTACCAAGGAAGAATCTAGATTTCATACGAAGTAATATAAAATTGAGTAGCCTCACAGAGCTCGTTGTACGACCTCGCTATTACACTGAAATAACCTTCCTTTCTTCCAAATATTTATCTATTATAGAGTTGGAAAAAAGACTGGTATTAGCACCTATGAAACATTCCTTGGTTGTCCAATCTCATAAAAAAAATAACATCCGGGCAGCAAGCTTGTAATTAGCGACCCAAAGTCATTCTTTCAACCTTTCCACTTATAATTGCATTTCATAATACTCGTCCTTATATACATATTATATCCAGATTGTTTTATTCCCTTAAAAGTTGTACAATATCTCACAAAATATAAGACATAACAGTTCCACATAACACACAAGTAGGCAGCATCGCATTACATATTCTTGCTACATTTGGACGTCAAGTATCCCGAACCTGTTCCACATTTAACCAAACTGTATCCAACATTTTAACAAATAATACTAGTCTTACAACAATCCAAATATAGTCCCAAAGTACGTGGAGGTCATGAAACAACAATTCCCGATCATCAACCCACAAGTTACTTCTAAGGATACAATTAAGATATCCTACAATAAGTCATTTTTTTGGACTGTAACAGTAGTGAAGCACCCTGGTTATATCACTAACAAACCAAAACTTGTTAAAAACACAAGTTTTACTTCATAATCTAGCCAACCAAAAAGAGAAAAGCCTCTCAATTTACAAAAAGAGTGCACAACAATCCTTAGGACATATGTTGTCGAAATTTCCAGCATATGCATAATTAGCTAATATCTCTTGTTTTTCATAAATAAACCATATTAAATGCACAAGGACCTTAATTTACCTTTAACCTCAAGGTTTATGTCTAATTTAGGAATCCTTATGAGGTTGTGAGGGCTGCTTTGCATAAGCTGAAAGAGAGAACAAAGTAACCTAGAAATGCAAATTTTTTTGTCTAAAGTTGAAATGGATTTAGGAAGCTATTTTTATCCCTTTTTAAAGCGACCTCTTAGCTGACTTACCTTTGAATTTTTAGCCTTAATTTATTAAGCTAGTGTTGCAGCTTCTTGCCTCTTTTACTTGTGCCTTAAGGGGTTTCAAACTGATGGGCCTTGGCTATCGATTTTTCCCCTTTCTCCTTAATTTGGGTCCAAATCATTAAGTAAGTTGTGATGTACTTGGGCCCTTTTCCTATTCTTCTTTATGCAAATATTATCCATTTATGATACTAAAACATGTGCTCAAGTCACACCCAACCTAGACTTTATTCATTATCGGACATGGACATATTTCGTGTCGAGCCTCGTCTCCGTCTAGCTAGTAAATTTAAGCTAAGCAAGTAGGTGACTCACCTGCTAGCTTTCTAAGTCATACAAGCTCCTCACTTTTTTCTCTTTATTTAAGGCTTTGACCTCATCAATTTGACTGAAAACTTGTATACACTCGACCCTCTTAAGCGTTAGACGTATATATGACCCTCTAATTTTAGATTTAAGTGCTTTTAAAAATTGGCGCTAATTTAGCCAAGCAATATCATATTCATCTTCTCAAAACTTGTATATGTAAGATGTGGAGTGTTACATCCTCCCCCCTTAGGAATATTCGTCCTCGACTGTTAGCATAACTGGATAGATTAGCCAAGTTTAAACCTTTACTCAAACAAATTTTTGACAACGCAATAAACTTCAAACGCACATACCTATTAATGCCCCAATTCAGCATGTTGGACTTCCTCTTTAGCTTCAAATAAGTAATGGTACTTAGATCTCATTACTTCCTAAGCCTCCTATGTTATCTCTTCTGCTTGTTGGTTCCTCCAAAGTACTTCTACTGAAGCTATTTCTTTATTCCTTAGCTTCTTAACTTGACGATCTGGAATAACAATAGGTACCTCTTCATATGTAAGATGTTCTGTAACCTAAACATCTTCAATAAGAGTGATACAGGATGGGCCACCTATGCATTTTCGAAGCATTGAGACATGAAAAAATTTGATGAACCATTGAAAGCTCTTGGGGTAGCTCTACTTCATATGCAACCTGCCCGAACCTCTTAATAACCTCATATGACCCTATGTTACGTGGGCTTAGTTTTACTTGCTTACCAAACCTAATAACCCTTTTCATTGGGGATATATTTAAAAATACCCAATCTCCTATTGAGAACTTTGGCCTCTCCTCCTAGCATCTGCATCTGATTTGTGATGACTCTGGGCTGTTCCTAGCCACTATTGTATTACCCTAACTTTTTCCATGGCTTGTTGTACTAGATCTGGCCCAAGCAAGGTGGTTTTGCCCACTTCAAACCATCCAATTAGTGACCTACATTTCCTTCCATATAAAGCTTCAAAAGGTGCCATCTTGATACTTGAGTGCTAGCTATTATTAAAGGAAAATACAATAAGTGGCAAATGGTCCACCCAACAACCTTTAAAGTCCAATGCACAAACTCGCAACATATCTTCAAGTGTTTGAATAGTGCATTCTGCTTGACCGTCCGTCTGAGGGTGAAAAGCTGTACTCAAATTCACTGGTGTCCCTAAACTCCTTTGGAAGGACTTTCAGAACTTTACAGTGAATTGAGCTCCTTGATCAGATATAATGGAGATTGGGACTCGTAGCAAGAATTAGAGAGCCAAAATATAAGACCAAAAAACTGCAGACCAAGACTACAAGATCAACGTACGAGTCATAGCTCAAGCAACAACTCGTACCTATAGGTTGTACCAGTTCAGTCCAAGATGCCAAGATCCTGATAAGAGACCCGGACTACGACTCGTAGGCCATCCTTTGAGTTTTATTTGATACCAGCTGTCTTTTCTGGATAATTGTTAGGGTTGTTTTGTACATACTATAAATAGTTTAAGTGAGATTTTCGAGAGAAGTAGGACGAGAGTGAGACAAGAATTGACATTTGTAAATATTAGCCTTTGTCTTTGAGCTCTAAAATACTTTCCCAAGAATATTTTAGGGTTTCAACTTAGATTATTATTTTCCCTTTGAAAATCCATTTTTGGGGATTGCAAATATTGTGCTACACACTTTGGAATTTATCAAGCTTGTGGGTTTGCGATTTGTGTGTCTTCACTCTCATTGGAATTGGCAAAATTCTCAACTATGCCTATTACTTGCATTTTTGTGTGTTTTATCTTAGCCATGAGTAGCTAAGCACCCACAACTTGGGGTTGAGGGAACCATGGGCAGTTGACTTGAAATGACCTAGGTTTTGGACGTTTCTATGATTGGGGTTTTGCATGTATTGTCTATTTCCCTTCGTTATTAATGTTGTTTTATGGTGGCCAACACCAAACCCTGCCTACTATCACGATCCCAGCCAAGGTAGTGACGAATAGGAAAAGGAAAGTAGATGACACAATTTGGTTGATGTGTTCCCATCCAATCGATCAAACCTGACCAAGGGGAGGTTGACTAAGACGATAGGTAACGGTTAGTTGGCACGCCTATGGAAGCCGACCAAGCGCCATGGTGAAATTCGACCTTCACCTTCAAAAGAGGGTTGGAAGAACCTAAGTTACCGTCCTGCATGCGATTCACCAACTGTAGTTATGTTATCTTGGGTATTTGAGTCAACGAGCCACGGGGAGCACAATTCCCAAGTTATCCCCAAATTTGAGTGTTTCTCGCATTTTAGTTAGTGTTTATTTTATCTTTGTTTTTGAATCATACGAACCCCCCCCCCCATTTGGAGATTATAGTTATAGACACTAGAAATGATTAATGGTGAATTTTTGTAGTCAAGCCCTGTATTCCTTGTTGATTCGACCCTAACCTAGGTTAGGTTAATTACTGATAGCGATCACTTTCTTATTGGAGCGTGACCATCATCATAAAATTATGGTGCCGTTGCCGGGGAATACGACTAGGTTTTGACTTGAGTTCATAATTAGTTAATTCTATTGTTAATTTCTAGAGTCTCTTGTATTTTACTTTTTCTGTTTGTTTTTGTTAATAATTCTAGGTATGGTTTAGCTGGCACTATGTTTGAGCAGATTCTTTACGTTGCAACCAATATGTTGGAAGATTTACAGAGGCGTGTCCTATTCATGGGCAAGGTTCTGAGGATCCCCAAATTCATCTACAAAATTTCAACCAAACAGTAAGGGAGGTCCTTGGGACGAGACACCCAGCTTGAGAGGCTATGGCCCTTAAAGTTTTCCCCATGACTCTACGGAATGAAGTTGCAGAATGGTGGTCGACCTTGCCACCTGATGATTGCTCAAACTGGGAAGAGGTACAAAGAGTCTTCCTCAGAAACTTCTATAAGGAGACCAATATGCAAAAGCTACAAAACAACATCTGTAACTTCAAAAGAGTTCCACGAGAACCTTTAGTAGTGGCTTGGGAGAGATACAAAACAGTGCTTGGCTGCAAATCAGAACCATGGTCTAACTGATGATGAATTGGCAGCTAGCTTCTATCGAGCACTAACTTTATAACTACAAGGGCAGGCTAATGTATTATTTGGAGTAGAGTGTTGGGAGTTTATAAGACAACCATTTAATAAGATAATTGGGACCATGGACAAGCTATCTGCAGTTGTTAAAGTCAACCAACCCTTTCAGGGGCAAGCCGGACCAACAACTAGTGCATCTACGGGACCCTCTAGTAAAAGGAAAAGTGAAAAGGTTGTACATTTGATGAGGTTACCCCACTAGCATTGTATCACCGATCAACGAACCCAGATGGAGCATATTTTTGAACGAGTCCTGACCAAGGTGAATGAGCAAGATGACATCGTCAGGGAGATAAAGTTTGACATCCTCAAATGTAATTACAAAGTGGAACAACAAACTATATCAATGAAAAGTTTGGGTGATAGGATTAAATAGCTCGTTGAGCAGCTAGATGTAGTGCAAGATTAGCGATGGAAAAGTAGAAGAAGCAGTGATGGAGCCCATGAGGAAGCTAAGTACTCATGAATGACTGAGTTGAGCCACGACGTTAAATAAGACAATTCTTGGGAGGAAACCCAAGCATCTCTCGTCTAGTGATTCTACTTTTAGACATTTTATCGCATTTTAATTGGTGATTGTTAAGTTAATATGTGTTTGAGAATTGTTGAGGCTTTGAACTAATTGCTAAATTGGCATTTTGGTGTATTTTAAGTGATAGGTGTAGGAACAAACCAAGAGTTGAAGAATTGATAAATCATGCTTTGAGGAAGCTTCTACGAGCAAGCCTACGAGTCGTAGTGAAGGTTATGACTCATAGTCATGCCTTATAGAGTGAAGCAGTAAGTACAAAGAAGCTGGCACACGCACTACGAGCTAATCTTATGATTCGTAGGATCCCTTATGAGTCATAAGTGTGGTTCGTAGTGCCCAGTTGTGAAATCAAATTTTTTCCAAATGTTGGGTGTAGTACAAGACCAGGACCTATGAGTCGTAAGATGTCGTATGACTCAAAGTTGGGGTCTCGTAAGATCAATCTGCAGAATTTTAAAAGATGGACCATTTTGAATTTTAAGAGATTTTCATCTCTTGGATCTTCATGCCCCTTCATGAAGTGTTCCCTTTCAGTTTATAACTCACCCCTTCACTCCATTTCACTGTTTCATCCACCTTTACATTTTCACCCACTAAAATCCCGCAGAGATTGAAGGGTACACCAAGAACTCTGCTGATTATTCTTCTTCTTTTAATTAATTCATTCATCTGGTAAATTTTCATGGTTAAAATTTGTTTGTTAAGCTTTTGTTTGATGGATTCATGGATGAATGTCTTAGGAGCATAGTCATGTGAAAGTTATTGTGATAGTAAGAAGAATGTGATGCGAAAATGCTTGCTTCCTCATAAAAAGTCGAGTCGTGGGGTCTGTTCTTGCTTAGTGATTAAGGAAACTGAGATGATGATCTTTTTTTTTGTTGTGTACTCTATTATTCGTTATCATATGAAGATCATGAGGGACTTTTTGGGTTGAAGGGTGTTATCATATTACTTTAAAAATATGAGAGGAGGGTAATACCTCTGAAAGAATTTAGAACTGTTAAGGGTTGATTTATGCTTTGTTTTGTTCTAGTTGGTGATGAAGAATGTGTATATTTGTTACTGTTTAGTCCATGCCTTTGTGTTGCAAACTACTGTGATTGGTTGAGTGATTTTTGGTATTAATGGAAAAGTTGGAGGCATCTGAGATGCTTTCCATTTTTTGCTATGAAAACTCACTACGAGTCGTAGTCTTTGTAATAGTTGTAGTGACTCCTTGTAAAGGCAACAGTCATCTAGGATTCCTTATCATTTTCCATGCGAGTGAACACCTACGACTTGTAGCACCTGTTATGAGGCGTAATTGTGAGCTCGTGGCCCTGATCTGAGTTCTCAAACTGAATCCAAAATGAGCTACGAGCTGAGAATATGGCTCGTAGAGTACGAGTCGTATATATGGCTTATAGCTTATTCCAGGATGCTCTTTGTTTTACGTGTTGGTTCTACGATGATGAAGTACGACTCATAGGTCCTCCTACGAGTCGTATCTATACCTCGTACCGGCAACTTTGCACCTAGCTCAAGTTGTTTTTCCTTTAGTAATTGTAATGTTCTTTTGTAGTTACTTCAGTAATTACTTGTTAGTTGGAATACAACATTTTGGCACGCATGCTTTAACATGCTTGTAGAGAAAATGTCTTCAAGAGGAAGATGGGGTGTTGCTTCTGTTTCAGGTCATCGCCTAAGGGATGAGTCTTGTAAGGAGGAGAAATCAACGAAGGAGATGTATATGTACCCTAACATAGTGGTGAACTTGCCTGTGGCACAAGTACAATAACCAAAATACTGATGGAAGTGGACAGCCCTTCCAGTCTGATGAGAAGGGTGAAGAAACTGAGTCAGATGAAGATGACTCCACTTCTAATGCGGGTTCTTTTGAGGTGTCTCAGGTTCATTCAGAAGAGACTGTTCCTCCTCAGCCTAAGGATTCAGCATACACTGTCACCTCCACCAATCTACAAAACAAAAGATGGTGGGTTCCTAGAATGAAAGAGATCTATGATAAGGGACTGGAACTTAAAGGCCAAGGGAGGCCAGTGCATAGATTTCATGAGGAGGCAAGGTTGAAAGACTCAGGGTTGAAATGCATGCCAGATTTAGAAGCTGACATTGACTGCTATGGATTAGGTTGGTTATCACAAGTTCTGGGGAAGTACGCTCCTTACTTGGTTCAGGAATTATATGCCTCGTATTATGTTACTGTACGTAGCAACCTTCCGAGGATCATGAAGCCCATCGATGCACTACGGTTGAGTAAAGTCTTGGTCAGGTGAGACAGTCAACATCTCAACTCAGACCATTCAAGGGTACAATTTGGGATGAATTATAGAACCCCACATTCTACAGCAGAATATGACCATATGATGGTAGTTATGAGGAAAGTAGTTAGTCAGAATGATGCTGGGCCAAAAACAGAGTTATTGATGTGGATAGCAGGCTAAATTTGCGAGGAAGGTGTTGAGATGATATGGGTTACAGAAAACGAAAAGCATATTGTGAAGGTCCATCTCTCATTTAGGAAAACGTTTTGGTAGTCTATTATTCGGATGCGCATCAGGCCCACATTCACAGATATTGTGATCACATTAGAGATGGTCGTGTTGTTGGCGAGCATCTTGGCAGGGTATTAAATTGATTAGGCCTGAGTGTTGGCAGAACAGATCCACGAGTCTGCAGTTCGCACTCATCAAGCCTTGTCATTCCCAAGAAGGTGTGATTGTGTCTTGACACTTGGACTCACATATAGAGGCTTTACGCACAATGGACACTAGCCTAATCAAGGCAGATGAACACCCGAACGCCCTAGAAAGAGCTATCCCATCTCCTATGCCAGAGCCATTCCCAATAGAGTCCCAGATGCCAAGTTCACCTCCAACTATTGTCGGCACTACTCCGACCACTACAGAGCCTGCACCTGCAGCTGAGATCGAGTCGACACCTTATCCAGCACTCTAGCACTAGTAGCTCCTTCTTCATAGGTTGACCCTCTTTTCTCTACTGTTGTATTTCAGGCTTTATTGCGCAGGGTTACTATAGTGGAGAGGAGGCTTCGTTTGTTGTCTACACGGGTATGACTGTTGATTGATTAGTATGTTTGGGATTCTGAGGAGAGGATGAGGGAATTTGCCTGAGAGTTAGTTGATGATAGAGTTTGAGCAATTAATGCACGGGTGTATGCGTTTGAGGCTAGAGTCTAGAAGAGGGTTGAGGGTGCTAGGCCTGCCGACACGAGTGCAGTTAGTGAGGAGTTTTCCAAATTCAAGGCTGACTTATTACAGATATTAGCAGCCCTGTTCTAGCCTCGGAGAGAGCATCGGTAGGAGATGAGGAATTTGATTGTCTCGCCGACCATCCGAACACCAGAGGAAAGAGGCCTCTAAAGAAGGATGACCCAAAGCCAGCCCCAAAGAAGCAGAGACATGAGGAGGACCCCATAACTGAGGAGGTGGTGCAGGAGTCGCTTTTATTAGCGGCTATGCAAAGAGAGATCAAAACACACTCCGCATGGAAAGGGTACTTCCGGCACCACAATAGAGGAAGAGAGATAGCCCCAGGATCCCGCTGATCAGACCGAGACTGGTGCATGATCACCAAGCTGTATGACTTCTTCTGACCCTAGTTTTATCATAACATTTTGGACACTTTGTTCTCTTTTTAGAAAATCTTGTTTTATGTGATTTTTGGTTGTGTTTTAATTATGTTTATGGTGGATGTTATTTTTACTTTTACTTTGAATATTTATTTTTGATTTTTAATGAATGTATGCGTATATATCTATGTTATAATGTGTTCTTCTTTTTTGTCTTTACTTTGAGGATAAAGTATCATCTGTTGGTGGGCTGGTGGAAGTCATGGATTAAGGTGAAGTCTGAGTAGCCTCAAGTCCATAACTTCCCCTATTTTTGATCCCAAGGATTTCTTTTCGTGATTTTTTTTCCTTATGGATGTTTAATTTTCTGTTGAACCGGCATGTCTTAGGAAGTATAGATAATATGTAAATGCATAGTAATAATATCGTTTGGCATATATATAGTTCTTAGATTTTCTTTAAACTTTTGATGCAAAATAGGGTACCCCTTAAAATTTTTGAGGTTGTGATTATTGATGCATTCATAAATTTTTGGAGTACATGACAATGATTATTCTGATATTGTCAAGGTAAGCTGAGACCAAAAGCATGACCTGTGAGTGTATATTTGATTGTGGATGCAAATGCCATGTGTGTGTGAGATTATTTTGATGCATTCATGTATCATTTTACTGACTCAGAACTTGCCCTAGTACTCTAAGATTGCTTTGGTGAATTGGTTGATTTGGAAGTTGTCTTAGGTCTTTGTTCTGATAGTAAGCCCACTTTTGCCTAAATGACCTACCAAATGAACTAGTGAATCCCTTGTTCCAAATGTTTGAGCTTCTAATGTACTCATATTTTTTTATTGACACCTTGATTACCTCACCTCGTTTGATGAAATACCCTGATATTGGCCATGATCTATCCTTGAGCATGTGAACCTTAATTGAGCCTAAAAGCCTAAGTTGAGGGTGGCTGCATTGGTGGCCCTGGTTCGAGGCATAGATATTGTGTACTTCACTTTAAGCTAAAAGCCTAAGTTGAGGGTGACCCTTATTGTAGTAAAATAAAAAAAATGAGATAGTTAGTTGAAGAGAAAAGAAAGAAAATGAATAATCATGAGTAGGGTAAAGAAAAAAAAAGAAAAAGATTGCCTTAAGTTGAAAAGATTAGCAAAATATGAGTTCAAAATGAAGGCACAACTGAAGAGTGAAAGAATAAGCCCGGGAAAAATTTAAAAAGGAGGGAAATAAGGGAGGAGTTGGTTAAATGGTCGGAGTATGAAAGCAAAAAATATTGGTAAACACAATTCAAGGATAACTTTTAGTCACTATTTACCCGAAATACCATACCAAAGCCCCTTGAGCCTATGATACCAGCCAATAAGTCCTAAAGTGATCCCAATTCAAAATTAGAATTTTACAAAATTTATATGTATCATTATTAGAAACAACAATCGGGCTCAATAGAATAATCAGAATTTGATTCTGAGGTCTCCATGATACATTTACGAATGCGAGTCAAATAAACTAGTTTAAAGCTCAAAATACCAAAACTACCATCAGCATTTCCAAAAATTATTTTGAAACAATTTCTAGCATTAGTTTCACCGTTCGACAATAGTGGAACTATCAAAATTTCAATCCGAGCTTTCGAACTCCGAACGTTAACCAAAGTCAAACATTGGTTCAAAAAATGACTAAAATTATAACTTTGGGCCTAAAAACCTCATTCTAACTATAAATTCAGTTCTGTAACTTCGTATAGTATTGTAGTTCCAACATTCTAGAGCTATTAGCATTGACGGATCCTCGATTCGACCTCCAAAACTCAAAATGACACAAAAACTCACTTTTTCAATAACCTAAATATCCAAAAAGGCCAAAACTCACATTTTCAATTTTAAAACTCAAGATTTTAGTGTCAACCTTACTGATAGTTCAAATTAGACCCAAAGGAACTTACGAAAAGATAAAACAGTAATTTTTACAGATAATGCTAAAAATCACCAATCAAGTTATTATAGTTGTGCACGAGTTGGACACATGACATTGGCATTAATCTTGATGATGATGTGTCATAGGGAATCAAGCGAGAAAATCTATAAACGGTTCAGTGATTAAGTGTTTGGAGCATAGATTAGTTTAACTAACATGAACCTGTCTTGTTATCATATTAACTTGATTATCTTTGTATAGAAAAAAGTGGGAGTTTGTGGTTATAAGTAGGCGAAGGACCTATTTCTCAAATAAAATTAGATATTTCAGGTATATATTTAGAAAATTCAGTAAATTACATGGAAATATTACCTATTACTCATAATAGTAGTTTCTAGTGGAGCATTTTCATTGAATAAAGTATTTAGGGACTCAAGTGGAGTTTTTCTATTGGCTCATATTGTATAATCTTTATTTCATATAAATAGTAATTATTTTCCACTTGTAAAGGGATGAACTCTTGAATTATGCAAAGCAAGATGTATACGAATTAATCAAGAAATTATAAAGGGATCAACTTTTCAATTATACAAAGCGAGATGCGTACAAATTAATCCAAAAAAAATATACTTTTCACCATGACTTGGTGTTTTGGGTGCTTGTTGCTATGTACATATGACCTCTCTTTCTTATCATAAAAATATAGTTTTTAAAAATTATTCCATATATTGTGGCATTAGAAATCAAATATATATCTTAGACATACACTATTTTTAAAGAAATTTGGTAAACTTGTATATTTTTAGAAAAACTTTAGTTATAATAATTGGATATATTTTTTATATGGTTATCCAAGAGTTCTATTATATATTCACCCCACAATGCCATAACTAGAAAGGTTACAATTAATTTTTCATATTTATCATGTAGGCTTTTTTTATTTGTTCAAATTAATGTTTAGATAATATCCTCATAGATTTTCAATTCAAAACTTTTATTAACAATTATGCCTAATGTATTTCATTAATAATTAAATTGAAATTAAATTATAGGTGAAATATGATTGTACTATAATATCCTTCAGACACATAATGTTCATTATAAATTTTGTGAAAAATGTAACTCATTTTTACTTTTCTTCATTTCGGATTTTCTTGTGAAAGGTATGAGTATGTTTATTTACATATCCTCCCCACTTTTATGAATTCTAAATATATTTTTTCACTTAAAATCATTAAGGTTAACTAGCTGTTTGTAAATTTTGATAAGACCAGCAAAATTCGTTTAAAAAATGAATTCATCGGTGGATGATAGCACTAGTGTTCAAGGTAAATTCATCAATAACAACCTTTAAATTGTTATAAGCTTTTTTTTTTTCATTATATAAATTTTCATAAGTTATGGTAGCGATTTCATTATATGGTGTTGTATTCAAGTTTATTCACTTTAATCTTGAAAATCAATTAGGTCTTTTTATTGTTTTTGAAAATTTGATGTCTAATAAAATATGGCCAATCATATGAGATTGTTGTTATAAGAGTTTATAACTTCTTGATGGATGATAATAATAGTCTCCCTTTGCCTTTGAATGAGAATGAATCCTTAGATCTTAAATCATCGATTGAAAATTATTGTATAAAATGAGTAAATTTCAATTAAAACATATAATCCAACTTTTTAGACTTATGAAACAACACCCTCTTCAAATATTGAATGATAAGGAACCTTGGATCTTAAATCCAAAAAGTTGTTTTTATAAAAATAAGAAAATTTCATTTAATTGTCCTAATATATTGAGATAAGAAAATAATGCATTTTTAGGATTAGCAAATTAGATGATTTTTCAAAAATTTAATAACCATATCACCTATAACTATGTAACATTCAAAGTTATTCCTATTTATTTATAAATATTAAATAATTAACAGTATGATATTTTTCAAAATAGCATGACTTAATTTTTAAAAATAATGTTTAAACAAAATAAATATTTTGTACAAATTGACTAGTTGAAAAGAATTTAATACAAGCAAGAAATTTTAAATTATTGAAGAAAGTGTATGTTACTATCACACTAATTGCAATTGGGTCAACTTCTATATGTTGATAAAAATATATATTGTGATTTGACTCAATCTTTTCATTGGATATTTATGATCAAGGCGTTCATTACTAATAAAAGCTTATTCACACTCGATATTTATACTAGATTAAAATGTGTATTAGTTTTCAAACCCAAAATATCAAGGGGATTAGATGACATCAATATACTCTATATAAAAAGTAATACTAAAATATTTCTATGTGACATTCCACAAACCACATTTTTTTAAATATAAAGAATCCTCCATGACATCATATACTAATAAGTAACTAAGATTTATATTAAAAAAATAAAATGAAAAGAGCTTCTACCTCCTTATATAATTTTTCTTTCATTTTCTTATATGTAGTTATTATTGAGTATTTTTATTCATCTTATAAATCTTCATAGACAATGACAGATTGTATATAATGGTTATTATGTTACCTCTTTTTAATTGAGATCTCATTAAAAAAATGCCGTGATTTTTAATAACTTATCATTTTTTTTCAACCTTTATTTTGTTGATTTTTAGAGCTTATAATCATATCTGATGACTCTAATAGAGGTGATTCATCAAAAACTCATGGATTAACAAGTACCGTTGATAATGATGTAAGTCTATTTGAGAATTTAATTATATATTATGACTTGGGCTTTTATTATTAATGTAGTTTTATCTTAAAAATGTGTAGATAGTAATAATATAATTATCGTGAGTTAAAGTGAATGGGAAGACTAACATTTGTGTATCGAGTGTTTAGATTAATGATCCGTAATTTTAGTTTGCAAAGAGACAAAAATATGTTATATTTACTTTGACAGACGTTGATCCATGGATTCGCCGAGTGTAGTCAAGAAGTTGATCAAGAAATGACAAGTCGTTCAATCCAGACTCCACAACTGATAGAATCACACCGGCCTTTTATACCACTAAGGTGATTGCACCTTACATGTATAAAAATAGTTAAGCTTAATTTAATATCACATTTGAATTTTATTGTTTCTTTAATTTGTGTTATTTTAACTATTTTTGTACTTTAATTCATTATAGGGTACTTGGTCAAAAAATCACACTAGCACAAGCAACAAGTCTTGTGATGCCAGGAGGAAGTAGTGCAGGCATCCGTAGAAAACCTTATAGATCTCAAAGAATAACAGCGAACAATAACAATATGATTCTAAAAGAACAAAGGAAGAGAACAACAACAAAGCCTACATTGTTCAAATGGAAAAAAAACTGCTCCATGAGTGTCTAAATTAATTCTTCTGATAAGAAACCTATAATTACATTATATATGCTTAAACTAATTTACGAATGAATTGATGATTGTTTTGTTTGTATTGGCGAATGATTATTTCTATTTCTAAACTTTTAACTATATTGTTTATGAGATTTTAAAAATCATGAGTGATTTAAGAGTTTAATTTTATGGAATTTTAAATTATAATACCATTTGCTTATTAAATTATTTTGGATAGATAAATGATATATATTAAGTGAATTTTTCACATAAATATAGGTTTGTTCCATAAAGATAATGATTTTTCTTGAACCCACAAGTTCAAGTGCAAAACACTTCTTCATGGAATCATAATATTGTATAAAATATTATTTTTATCTTTAAATAGAATTTCAACAAATATTTTTATATTTGTGGTGTAGAAATTTATATTTAGCCTTATTATTGTAAGTAATGTAGAAAAGTTAATTACAATATTTTTAGCATCAAATTAAACTGCAAAAACTGATATATAACTAGTCTCCTTGAAAAAATTCCTATATTGCTTATATACTAGTCTATTTTTTCAATGTCAATTCAAAGTTTTATGTAATAATATTTCTTTCTCTACATGCAATTCAACAGAGTAACAAATAAACTTTTTTAGGCCCGAGATTCCAAATGTTGTTGACGAGAAAGCCATATGCATACATGAACATACATTAGCGAAATTTGAATTAGGAAATGTAATAATATGAAAACACTTTTATCCAACCTGCTTATATAAAAGATTAGAATATTTAAGTTGATTTATAATTAAAAAACACTCCTTATAGCTAGTGTTATATCATGTTATACCTTCCTCCCTTCTCCCCCTACCCTTAGAATTTCACTCTATATGATGTAATTTGACTTGACCCATATTTTAAGAAGTAAATGAAGTCTGGTAAAATTTGTGATCTAAAATAAGTCATACATATTTTTTATGACTATAAGTTATTTAATAATATTATTTTAGAATAAAATTAATACTAAATATAGAAATGTATCATTCTCTTAACTAACTAAAAAATAAAGTTTCTTGTTCCTTATGATTATCCTTTCATATTTAGAATGTAATATTGCCTTATTATTCACATTATTTTATTATTTCTTGTTTAGGCTGACTTGCATTGGTGGATTAAGGCAATTGTAATCACAACCAATTTTGGATCGTGACACATCGAAACTTGTATTACTTTTAGTTTCATGTACACATTAATGTCTTTTACATATGACACCAATCTTCGGGGTGTGTTTTAGAGTTGTGCTTTATTTGATAGTTTATTTAGCTTATTGAGTTGTTATTTTTATTTTATTTTTTGCGTGCTTTTGCTTTTGCATGTATTATCGCCGTCTTAGGTTGATTGTCTTGTTGGGTTAAGACAAGTATTATCACACTTGTTTGGATCGTGACAGCAACTTAGATACTAAAAATGATTTTTAATTGATCTAATTTTCTGCACTAACTAAATACGGGCTGTTACAAAATGGATGAAGAATGAAGTAAATATTGCTACTTATCATTGAAGATTCTCTAAACAATTGTGTCTTTTTATAGAAAAAATTAATAATAATATTCATATTCTAGAGATACTAAAGTTATAACTGAAATGTTAAGGTAGAAATCTAGAGACTTATTGTATATATAATCATGATTCGTCTACAATAATCTTTTATCGTGAACTTCCTAATGGATCTTTCCTCTCTATTTTTATCCATGAAGTATGAAAACTCAACCTAACAAAGTGTGAATGCAACCTAAGAGCTCAAATATTTTCAAATCTTTGCTTGTGGTGCTTTAGGGGGTTGGGGTTAGAGTTGTTTGCCTTATCATGATAATATAGTATTTAAAATTTATTCCATCAATTGTGGCATCACAAACTAAATATAAATTTTAGATTTATACTATTTTAAAAGAAATTTGGTCAACTTTTATATATTAAGACAAACTTTAATAATGATAATTGGATATATTTTTTACATAGATATCCAAATATTCTATTTTATGATCACACCACAATGCCATAACTAGAAAGATTATAATTAGTTTGACATCTTTAACACATAGGCATTTTTATATTTCTTTAAATTAATGTCAAAATGAGATCCTCCAACATTTTCAATTCAAGACATTTAATAATAATTATGCTTTATTGTGTTTCATTAATAATTCAATTAAAACTATAAGTGAAATATGAAAGAAATTATTGAAATCTTCATCAAACACAATTTTTATTATAAAATTTATGAAAAATGTAACTCATTTTTAGTTTTCTCCATTCCAGACTTCTTGTGAAATGTATCATGAGTATTTTTCATTTACATATCCTCCTCACATTTACGAATTTTAAAAGTAAAATCAATTATATATATGTAACTATGTAGATACACACAGAGACATGTCTTTAAAAAGATTTTTCACTTAAAATCATTAAGATTAACTAGAAGTTTGTAACTTTCCGTCCGATGTAATGTCCTCGAAGGTCAATTTTAGCATTTTTAATAAAATAATTATTTTTGCCCTTTCCAAAGTTGCCTTGACTAATTTATGGTTGGGTCTAAAAGTCCAATTTTGAAACTCTTGAGAAAAGTTAGATTTTTTTTTAAAGAAAGAGTTTTTAAAAGCTTAAAGTTTGAAATTTTGAGTTTTGAGGTCATCTTGAATTTCATGTCAAACGACCTCAAAAGTGTCCGAAAATGTGTCTTGGAAATGCCCATATTCGTAATTTTTATATATCTCAAAATTCGTGTGTGATATCAAAACTTCGAATTCATATTTGTGATCAGGGGAAAAATTTGAGTGGGAAATGGGTCTAACCCCAATTTCAGAGCAATTGTATCAAAATTTCATTTTCGCAAAAATTTCTTATCCAGTGTCGATCCGCACCCCTGGTGCGACGTGGCCAGAGGGCAGACCAGTCTTAAATGTTGCCAGCTATTTCTTGTTCAGTCCAATGCCTTTGGGTCTTGGGTCTAAGTCTTCCCATGCATAAAAACACCTATACTTAGTAATTTTTCAACCTCATGTCATTCAAGACATTCCCCAAAACCCTCTCAAACACTTAGAAAAATATTTCACCCAAAATTCAAGTGTTCCAATCTCATTTTGGATCTTAAGGAATTCATTCAAGCTTCAAGTTCTCATTCCAATCTTCATCAAGGGAATCTCCAAAGTTGAGGCATGTGAGTTTCAACATTGAGTCCTTTCACCCATAGTGTCCAACCTTCCTTTTTATACAAATTACATGTTTTCTAGTTGATTTACTTATGGATATTCTTACTATGAACTTGATTATAAACTATGTTGGGATTTTCATGAAATGTGGAGTGTTTAAGCATGTTTTGAGCTATGAATCTATGTTCTATGATGAAATTTGAGGAAGGATTTTAATGTATCTTGCATGATGGTGTTAGCAAGTATTGGTGGGTTTATTTACATTAAGTTTTCTTACATGATTTCACTTTTGAACTACATGATTTTGATTTAGCATTACACACCCGCCAAATATTTGATAAAATGTTCATTTTAAGGCTCTTAATCTATTGATGATCTATTCCATGGCCTATGAGTCAAGTGACTTTATGATAATGAAAGTAACATATATATGTGTTGATTTCATGAAAAAGTATCGATAGTGTTGAAAGTTGACCACACCTTGTTGAGGGGGTGCTATGCCTCAATCACCATGGATGGCAGGGTGTGACTACCATCAACCAATTGAGTGGTTGAACCTTAATCACTATGGATGGCAGGGTGTGACTACCATCAACCATTAAGGGGTTGATACCTGAATCTCCATGGATGGTAAAGTGTGATAACCAACAACCAATTGAGGCGTTGATACCTCAATCGCCTCTCCAAGGGGGTGGCCAACCTTGGATTCCATAATAATGGTTTCTTACTACACATATAATATGTTCTATATAAGCGTGTTTACTTCATTCATGCATGTCATATTATTATATGCTCATCCATTGCCTAATTATGCATTTTGACTATGTTGCTTATCTCTTGTGGCATTGCATCCTACATAATTTGTACATTCAAATATACTAACACATAATTTATTTTATATGATGTTACCATGTATGAACCGGAGCTTCACTTAATCATTCTCCCCCTCTACGTGGCTAGTACTCTCTCTTGAAGCAAGCTTGGTGAGTCCTCAACTCCGAGGACAATAGCTATTGATCCTATGTTATGCAAAGACTCTCTTTTCTTTGTTTAGAAGCTTATGACTATGAGGGTGAGCCCGGAAAGTTATCTTGGCCCTCGCCCAATCTATGCTAGAGGTGTTGTTGGACAAGTTATGTATTTATGCTTTGGGCTTTGACTTCTTTGATGATTTATGCTATGAAAGATGTTCTTTAGTCCTATTATCCTTATTTATATTCTTTTATTATTGTTTAATTTCTTCCACGACCTAGGATGTGTAAATGATATGTAAGAGGCTTGTTTGGAGTCCCTTTGGGTCCCTATTCGTCGTGTCATCTCTAGGCCCTAGGCTTGGGTCAAGACAAACATGGTATCAGAGCACTAGGTTGTTAATGGTCCTCGACATCCAATACGCTGCATCGATTAGAGTCTTATTCATGGTTGTGAACTGCACCACAACTATGAGTAAGAGGCTATGAAGCTTTTTTAGAAATGTTTTCCTTCTTCTTGATTGATGTGGCTCTATAGAAGTTAAGGTAAGGCTTTCCCCTAATGAACATTCTTTCTTATGCTAGATCATGCCTATCCCAAGAGGAAGAAGAGCTCGTACACCCAAAGAACAACTGGTTCTTGAATAGTTCCGGGATGCTATTGTCATGCTAGCTCAAGCTATAACTAATCAAATCAACCAAGTGGCCCAAGCCCCTCATACTCCTACTTTGGCATCTAGGATAAGGGATTTCATGAGGATGAGTCCACCGTATTTTCATGGATCTAAAGTTGATGAGGACCCTCAAGAATGTCATGACCTAAGCCTAGGGCCTAGACGTGACACGATGATGGGGAACTTGAAGGAACCTCAAACAAGCCTCTTAACTTATCATTACACATCATTAGTCGTGGAAGCATATAAAAGACATAAAGAGTAAGAATAGGGGGCAATGGGACTAAGAGAAAAGCGTGCATAACATCATAATCAAGAGACAAAGAGTCAAAGCTCATATCATAGATACATAATATGTCCAAACAAATACCTCTAATACATAGATAAGATCGGGGGCCAAGACAAAGCAATCGGGCTCACCCTGTAACACCCCACATCTTATATATACTAGTTCTGAGCAAATGAATCTGATATAGCTTGGCTAAATTAGTGCCAATTTTTAAAAGATCTTGAATATCGAATTAGAGGGTGATATGTACGTCTAACGCTTAAGAGGGTCGAGTGTATACAAGTTTTAAGTCAAATTCAGGAGGTCATGACCTTAAACAAAGTGAAATAAATGAGGTTCTTGTAGGACTTAGGAAGTGAGACGGTGAGTCACCTACTTGCTTAGCTTAAATTTACTAGCTAGATGGAGATAAGGCTCGACGCCAAATTTGTCTAAGTCCGATAATGAATAAAGTCTGGGTTAAGGATGTGAGTTGAGCCTACATTTTAGAATCATAAATTGACAATATTTGCAGCCCAATAAGAATAGGAAAAGGTCCCAAGTACATCACAACTTACTTAATGATTTGGGCCCAAACTAAGTAAGAACAAAGCAAAAAAATGGATAGCCAAGGCCTATCAGTTTGAAACCCCTTAAGGCCCAAGTGAAAGGGGAAAGAAGCTGCATCACTAGCTTAATAAATTAAGGATAAGAATTCAAAGGTAAGTCGGCCAAGAGGTCTTTTTAAAAGTGGATAAAACAGTTTCCTAAAGCCATTTCAACTTAGACAAAAAAATCTACATTTCTAGGTTACTTTGTGCCCTCTTTCAACTTATGCAAAGCAGGCCTCACAACCTCATATGGGTTCCTAAGTCAGACATAAACCTTGAGGTTAAAGGTAAGAAAAGCTACTTGTCATTTAGTATGGTTTGTTTATGAAAAAGAAGAGAAATAAGCTAATTATGCATATACTGGAAATTTGGACAACATGTGTCCTAAGGATTATTGTGCACTTTTCTTGTAAATTGAGGGGTTTTTCTCTTCTTGCTTGGCTGGATTATGAAGTAAATGTTGTGGTTTTAACAAGGTTTGCTTTGGTAGTGATGTAACCAGGCTTCTTCACCACTGTTATAGTCAACAAAAATGACTTATTATAGGATACCTTAATTGTACACTTAGAAAAAACTTGTGGGCTGATGATCGGAAATTGTTGTTTCATGACCTCCACCTACTTTGGGAATATTTGTGGACTGTTTTAAGACTGGTATTATATGTTAAAATATTGGATACAATTTGGTTAAATGTGGAACAGGTTCGGGATTGTTGAAGTCGAAATGTAGCGAGAATACGTAATGCGATGCTGCCTAGTTGTGTGTCATATATAACTGTTATGGCTTATACTTTGTGAGCTATTGTACAACTGTTAAGGGGATAAAACAATCTGTATATAACATGTATACAAGAATAAGTATTAGGAAATGCAATTATAAGTGGAAAGGTTGAAACAATGCATTTGGGTCACTAATTACAAGATTGGTGCCCAGGTATTATTTTTTTATGAAATTGGACTGCCAAGGAGTGTTTCTTAGATGTTACTACCAGTCTTATTGCCTACTCTATTGTAGATAAATATTTTGAGGACAGGAAGGTTATTTCGAGGTAATAACGAGGTCCTACAACGAGGTATGTAAAGGCTATCTAATTTCGTACTACTTGGCATGAAATTTAGATTCTTCCTTGGTATATAGAGGCACTTACAAACTCCAACATAACAAACAACCATGTCTCCACTCTTTCACATGTTCATATACTCCCATACATAGTTATTTGCAAATTTGCATATATACTTGGACACAAAGATATACGAGTTCTTCCTACTAAGTAAAGTTCATATGTTGTTTCATTTCCTACACATTTCATTGTTTCTGTAACCTACTCCTTTCATTCTGGTGTTGTCTTTTGTGATCATTTGCATGTCCTATATCTACAGTCCTACAACTCCAATATTATGACCACTAAAAGAATCATCTCAAAGGTAAATAAAAGATAAAGTATGTTGTTTATTGATGGGTGGTAGCCCTAGTAATGGAAGAATCACCTAGAAGGGGATGATCCAATTACTAAGTGTAGCTCAAGGGTGAGAGGAAAAGACTAGAATGGGCCGATCCTGATATAGATTTGCCACTGATCAGCTAGTCATTTGTATTATGTATTTTACACAGATCATACAGTAAAAGTAAAGTAATAAAAAGAATATAAAGTATATGATTCCACAGTATAACTAAAGGTGGTCTTCTATCATTACACTAGTGCGTGATTTCATTTGGGTTCTTACTTCACATACAGTATTTCCTGCCTTATATATTCTGTACATTATCTCATACTGATGTCCCTTACGGAGAACCTGCATTTTATGCTGCAGGTACAAGTGCTAGTAGCTCTCCCTAGTAGGAGTGTAGGCTATCCAGTTGCTATTACGAAGCTCCAAGTTGTTTCGGAGCTTTGTGTGTCTAGAGCTTATATTTTTGCATTGTATAGTTAGTCACAAGGTAGGGCCTGTCTTGACACTTATCAGATATTGTTCCTTATCTAGATGCTTTATAGACTATGCAAATTAAAGTGTGGTCATGTCTTGTACTTTAGACAACGTGGCTCCAACGGCCTCGTCAGAAGTGTTTCCTTTTGGATTATTATTACTGTCTACTTCCTTGAAAGTATGTTGAATGTGGAAACCCCTTACAATATGTATAGATAGTGCATGGATATAGGTTGGTTCTCCCGAGCTTTATTGACAACGGGTGCAAGTCTGCCTTAATAGGACTTTGGGGCGTGAAAAAAGTAGTATCAGAGCCAGGTCATCCTAGGGAGTCTACAAACCCATGTCTATGTAAAGTCTTGTTTATCGATGTGTTCTGCACCACATTTATAAGCAGGAAGCTATGCGGTATTTAGGAGTTGTCAATTTCTTTTCATTCTTTAGATTGTGCCCTAGAGCCAAGTATAATAGGTGGATTGTGTCTAACTTCTAAATTGTTTTGTGCAGCAAGTATGCTAGAAACTAGAAAAAATAAAGGCAACGGTAAGGAAGTAGAAGTAGTGGTTGGGATACCCAGTCGGGTGAGACAACGAAATAAGGCACATGAAGAGTCTCTGTCACAAACATCTCCAACTCCTCTAGCTCCTACTGAACTAGGAAGTAGTGAAATTCTCCAAGAACCACCTATTGATGCTAAGGGATCTGAGAACTGTAGTCCAACTATTAACTCATATAGTTGCTAGCATAGGTTAAAGACAAGAAGCCCCAACTATAGGTGTAGGTGGTGTGAATAGGGCAGCTAGCATGAGGATACGTGACTTCCTTAATTTGGACCCTTCATCCTTCACCGAGTCAGATCGTAATGAAGATCCCCAAGACTTTATTAATCAGATCCAACTCACTTTACATGTTATGCATTTGAGTGGTACAGAAGCTGTTGAGCTAGTAGCATACAAATTCAAAGGTATGGCTATATTGTAGTATGAAGCTTGGAAGCAATCCAAGGTTATAGATGCACCTCCAACTACCTGTAAGGAGTTTGAAAAGGCATTTCTTGACCATTACTTGCCATTGAGATCCGAGAAGCCCGTACAGATCAGTTCTTGAATCTCCAATAAGGGAATATAAGTGTGAGGAAGTATAGCCTGCAATTTAATTCCCTAGCCAGGTATGCTCCTAATATAGTTGCCACTATGGTTGATAGAGTTCACTGATATGTGGATAGGCTGGATTCATATCTAGTTAGAGACTGTACCATTGCTTCCTTGAATAATGACATGGATATAGCAGGGATGCAAGCTTTTGCACAGAAATTGGAGGATCAGCGGCAAACAAGAAGAACACAAGAGTTAGAAAGGGGGCAATCCAAGAGGGCCAGGTCTATGGGGCAGTTTACACCACCATAAGGTGAGTCTTAGGCCTCGATTTCCTAATAGACTACCAAGGCCATCATCCTCGTACTCTGCAGCTAGTGCTCCACCACAACTTCAAGGGTCTATAAATAATTAGTTTGGTTAACAAGGTCAGGGACAAGATGTATGAACAATAGGATATTTGGCAGGCTAGCAAATAACTCCTAAGAAGCCTCGTAAAAAGTCTGGAAAAAGTCATTCAGGTATATGTCGTGTTGGGACAGACGCTTGTTATTGGTGTGGTGCATCAGGGAATATGATGAGAGATTGCCCGAGGAGACGTATGAAAGATATAACACAATCTACTGGGTCAACATTGCATCATCACATCAGTTCCTCTATTAGATAGGGGTCAGCAAACACCTACAGGTCGTGGTAGAGGTGTTAGGGGGTGGCTCGCTCCAGCGGAGTCTAGAATTACACTTCTGCTCTGGGGAGTCGACAAAATTTGGAAGCTTCACCCGATGTAGTCACAAGTACATTGTCCATCTTTTCACAAAATGTATATGCAATAATTGACCCTAGTTCTACACTATCATAGATTACTCTACTAGTTGCTTGAAAGCTTAAGAGAACACCCAAATTATTGAACAAACCATTTGAAGTGTTTACACCAACCGGTGAATCTATTATGGCTAGAATAGTTTATTATGACTATATAGTAATTGTTTGTAACCGTGACATATTGGCTGACCTTATTGAGCTAGAAATGGTGGAATTCGATGTTATAATGGGTATGGATTTGTTTGCTTCTTGCTATGCCACCGTGGATTGCCAAACTAAGAGAGTGTACTTCCACTTTCCAAATGAGGAAGTTCTAAAATGGGAAGGCAATACTGGAGCACCAAAGGGTAAGTTTATCTCTTATCTTAAGGCAAAAAAGATGATATCTAAGAGGTATATATGTTATTTTTTAAGAGCAAGGGATATGGAGGAAGAATCACAAACTCTTCAATCAGTTCCAGTAGTGAATGAATTCGCTGATGTGTTTCCTGAAGATCTTCCAGGTTTGCCTCCAGAACGAGAAGTAGATTTTGGTATTGACTTACTTTCGGTCACTCAACTTATTTCCATACCTCTATGTAGAATGACCTCGGCAGAATTGTGTGCATTAAAGGAGCAGTTAAAAGACTTATTGAAGAAGCGTTTTATAAGACCTAGTGTGTCCCTTTTGGGTGCACAGTTCTATTTGTACATAAAAAGGACGACACCTTGAGAATGTGTATCTAGTATTGACAATTGAATAGGGTGACAATTGAGAATAAATACCCCCTCCCCAAGATTGATGATTTATTTGATCAGTTAAAGGGTGCCAAATGCTTTTAAAAAATTGATTTGAGATCAGGTTATCACCAAGTGAGGGTAAAGGACAAAGATATACCTAAGACAACTTTCAAAAAATGTTATGGTCACTTTGAATTTCTTGTTATGTAATTTGGGCTGGCGAAATGCATTAACAATTTTTATTGATCTAATGAATAGGGTATTCAAGCCATTCTTGGATGTGTTCATGATAGTATTTATAGATGATATTTTAGTATATTCAAGATCAGAAGAGGACCGTGAAAATCACTCATGACATGTGTTACAAGTTCTTCGTGATCGACAGTCGTATGCCAAGATTTCTAAATGTAAATTTTGGCTAAAATCAGTGGCATTCTTAGGTCATATTGTGTCCGATGAGGGAATAAGGGTTGATTCACAAAAGATAGAGGCTGTAAAAGATTAGCCAAGGCCAACAATACCCACGGAAGATCGAAGCTTCCTAGGGTTGGCAGGTTATTACAGGAGGTTTGTTGAGGGTTTTTCTTCTATTTCCGCACCTCTAACGAAGTTGACACATAAAGCAACCAAGTTCAAATGGAATGATGCATATGAAAGGAGCTTCTAAGAGCAAAAGAATAAGCTAACTTCTGCACCTGTGCTAGTACTTCCAGAAGGCACCGAAGGGTATGTCTGTATTGCGATACTTCAAGAGTTGGCTTATGGTATGTACTTACACAGCATGGTACGGTAATTCCTTATGCCTCTAGACAACTATGAATGTATGAGAGAAACTATCCAACACATGACCTTGAGCTAGCAGTGGTTCTGTTTGCTCTAAAAATATGACACCATTATCTGTATGGGGTTCACGTTGATATATTTGTTGATCATAAGAGCCTGTAGTACATCTTTAAGCTGAAAGACCTAAATTTAAGGCACTAAAGATGGTTAGAGCTAATAAAGGATTATGACATTTGATATACTATACCATCCGGGGAAAGCAAATGTGGTAGTTGATGCTCTTTGTCATAAGGAAATCATGAATATTGGTGATCAGGCCATGGTAAGTCAAGGTGCGGCTAAGAATCTATGATAACTAGCTAGTTTGGGAGTTCGCCTTCTTGAAAGCCCAAAAGAAGGGGTTGTAGATAATAATGCTGCGGAGTCTTCATTGGTAGTGGAGGTTAAAGAAAAACCATTTGAGGATCCTATTTTATGACGACTTAAGGACAAGGTGAGTCATTATATGATAAAGGGCTTTGATCTTACACCAAATGGAGTACTTTATTGCCAAAATAGATTATATGTGCATGATATTAATGGACTAAGAAAGAGTATAATGGAAGAAGCCCATCATTCTAGATATTCCATCCATCCAAGATCAACTAAGATGTATCATGACCTGAAAGGAATGTTTGGTAGGGAGGCTTGAAAAAGGACCTTGCAGAATTTGTGGCTCAATGTCCAAATTGCCAACAACTCAAAGTAGAACACCAAAAGCTGGGAGGTTATATGCAGTGTATTGAGCTTCCAACATAGAAGTAGGATATGATCAACATAAATTTTGTTACTGGGTTGCCTCACTCATTTCAGAAGTTTAACTCCATATGGGCAATAGTTGGTAGTCTCACAAAGTTAGCACACTTTTTGCTGGATAAAAGTGATTATACAGCTGAACAGTATGCAAAGTTATACCTCAAAGAGATAGTCATGCTACATGGTGTCCCAATCTCCATTATATCTAATCGAGGATCTTAATTCACTGCAAAGTTCTGAAAGTGCTTCCAAAAGAGTTTAGGAACACAAATGAATTTAAGTACAACTTTCCATCCCAAGACAGACGGTCAAGTAGAACATACTACTCAAACACTTGAAGATATCTTGCAAGCTTGTGTATTAGACTTTAAAGGTAGTTGGGTGGACCATTTGCCACTTAATGAATTTTCCTATAATAATAACTACCATTTAACCATCACGATGGCACCTTATAAAGCTTTCTATGCAAAGAAATGAAGGTCACCAATTGGATAGTTTGAAGTGGGTGAAACCACCTTGCTTGGGCTAGATCTAGTACAACTGGCCATGAAAGATGTTCGGGTAATACAACAGCGGCTAGAAATAGCCCAAAGTCGTCACAAATCATATGCGAATGCTAAGAGGAGAGGACTGGAGTTCTCAGTTGGAGATTGGGTATTTTTAAAGGTGTCTCCAATGAAAGGTGTTATAAGATTTGGTAAAAAAGGAAAACTGAGCCCACATTACATAGGGCCATATAAGGTTATTAAGATGTTCGGCAGGTTGCATATGAATTAGAGCTACCCCAAGAGCTTTTAATGGTTCATCTAGTTTTTCATGTCTCAATACTTCGAAACAACATAGGTCTCCCATCTCGTATCACTCCTATTGAAGATGTGCAGGTTACAGAAGATCTTACCTATGAAGAGGTACCTATTGCTATTCTAGACTGTCAAGTTAAGAAGGTAAGGAATAAAGAAATAGCTTCAGTAAAAGTACTTTGGAGGAACCAACAATTAGAAGATATAATATAGGAGGCTGAGGAAGTGATGAAATATAAGTACCTTTACTTATTTGAAGCTAAAGAGGAAGTCCAACATGCTGAATTTGGGCATTAATAGGTACGTGCGTTAGAATTTTTATTGCGTTGTCAAACGTTTGTTTGAGTAAAGGTTTAAACTTGGTTAATCTATCCAGTTATGATAACATTCGAGGATGAATGTTCGTAAGGGGGGAGGATGTAATCCCCCACATCTTAAGTATACTAGTTCTAAGAAAATGAACATGATATAGATTGACTCGATTAGCACCAATTTTTAAAAGCGCTTGAATCTTGAATTAGAGGGTAATATGAACGTCTAACGCTTTAGAGGGTTGAGTGTATACGAGTTTTACGTCAAATTGAGTAGGTCACGACCTTAAATGAAGTGAAAGAAGTGAGGTGCTTGTAGGACTTAGGAAGCTAGCAGGTGAGTCAGCTACTTGCTTAGCTTAAATTTTTTAGCTAGACAGGGACAAGGCTTGACGGTCCAAGTCCATTAATGAATAAAGTCTGGGTTAAGTATGTGACTTGAGCCCAAGTTTTAGCATCATAAATGAAAAATATTTGCAGCCCAAGAAGAATAGGAAAAGGGCCCAAGTACATCACAACTTACTTAATGATTTGGGCCCAAACTCAGTAAGGGCAAAGGGTAAAAATGGGCAGCCAAGGCCCATTAGTTTGAAAGCCCTTAAGGCCTAAGTGAAAGGGGAAAAAAGCTGAATCACTGGTTTAATAAATTAAAGCTAAGAATTCAAAGGTAAGTTGGCCAAGAGCTCTCTTTAAAAAGGGATAAAAACAACTTCCTAAAGTCATTTCAACTTAGACAAAAAAAATCTGTATTTCTAGGTTACTTTATGCTCTCTTTCAACTTATGCAAAGCAGCCCTCACTACCTTACAGGGGTTCCTAAATAAGACATAAACATTGATGTTAAAGGTAAGTAAAGCTACTTTTGCATTAGTATGGTTTTTTTTTATGGAAAACAAGAGAAATAAGCTAATTATGCATTTACTGAAAATTTGGACAACATGTGTCCTAAGGATTGTTGTGCACTTTTATTGTAAATTAAAAGGCCTTTCGCTTCTTGGTTGGTTGGATTATAAAGTAAAACTTGTGTTTTTAATAAGGTTTGGTTTGGTAGTGATGTAACCAGGTTGCTTCACCACTATTCCAGTCCGCAAAAATGGCTTATTGTTGGATATCTTAATTGTACTCTTAGAAGAAACCTATGGGTTGATGATCGGGAATTGTTGTTTCATGACCTATACCTACTTTGGGACTGTTTGTGGACAATTTTATGACTACTATTACGTGTAAAAATGTTGGATAAAATTTGGTTAAATGTGGAACAGTTTTGGGACTATTGATGTCGAAATGTAGCGAGAATACATAGCGCAATGTTGCCTACTTGTCAATGCTCAAGAAGCTAGGCCTAGGAGCCTCTAATCCAATGAGTATGTGATTATTGATTACTGACTAAATGGTGAAGAAGCCTATGGAGTTATTATACGATGTCCTTTTCAAAGAGGAGAAACTCATATTCCCTATAGAATTTGTGACCCTTGATTGTGAAGTCAACTTCAAAGTCACAATCATCTTTGGAAGGTCCTTCCTAGACATTGGGAAAGCATTAGTGGTTTTGGAGTCAGGCCAACTCATGTTTCAATTGAATGATGAAGAAGTTTTCTTCAATATCTATCAGTCGATGAAGAGGCCCGATGACTTGAAGATGGATGTTTGGGCATTTGGTGAAGTCTAGGTAGCCATGTTTTCGATGTTGCATCATGACAATATATCAGGCGCTACTTAGGAAGCAACCCAAAATATTTGATGTAATAGAAATATTCTTGTTTTAGTTTTAGCTTTTTAGACTTGTAGGTAGTTTAATTTTAGCATTGGTTCTAATTTTTGGACTCTGGACTGGTGGCATATAAGGTAATCTTATGTTTTGTGAAAGATGTGCAGGTACAAGACCAAATCAGTCATCTTGGGATGAATAAGCAATAGGAGTACTTCTGTGACTATTTGTAGGGGTCGTAGTTCAAACCATGAAACGTACATTAACTCTAGAACACTTCAGTGAGCAAAAGTATTGTGCACTCCAGTCTATGAGCTAACTATATGGCCCGTAGAGAAACCTACGGGCTATGAATGAGGCTCATGGACCCTTGGTAAGTTCTCTAAAAATGTCAAGTGTTGGGGACCTCAATACCTAATCGACGAGTCGTATGTCCATGTACAGGTCATAGATGGGCCCGTGAAGCCAACTTCCCAGATTAGGGTTTAAGCACTCTACGGGACCAAGTTCTATGGACTGTAGAAATTTTTATAGTCTGTAGTCGGGTTTTGTAAGGCCTAGGCCAAACATTTACCCGACCTAGTCAACATATAAAAGAGGGGTAAATTATAGATTAGGGTTTTGGCACTCTACGAAACCAAGTTCTATGGACTGTAGAAATTTCTACGGTCTGTAGTCGGGTTTCGTAAGGTCTGGGCCAAACATTTACCCGACCATGTCAACATATAAAAGAGGGGTAAATTAATTTACCCCTTATTTTTGTCAAAATTACCAAATATACCCTAAGCAATCCCCCTACCCTAAAACATCGACCACTGTCCGGCCACCGTTAAATTTTTCTGGCAACTTTTCAACAATACTCTGGCACTTAGGGTATCGGCTGGTTTGAATTCCTCCTTCTATTTTTCAGTCTTGTGATCCAAATTTGATATGTTGTTGGCTCCAATTTTCTTGTAGTACAAAAATTGATATCATTAGTTTGAATTATTGATGGGTATGGTATTCCAAAGTTGGTATGTTTGAATTAGGTGTTGCCCTTGTATGTGATGTATTATGTGCTTAACCTTGATTGAGTAGTTATCATTACTTTAAATGATGTAAATGTCAGAAAGTGTGTTTGTCCGTGTCATGTTTGAATATTGTTTCACGAAAATCATATAGTCACATGTCGTTAGAGTCACATCGAAATCATTATTCAAAAACGAGCATGTTATTTTGTGTGTGTCAATAATTTCTAAATAACAAATGGGTGATGGATTGTGGTGTTTATTTGTAAATTGACATTTGATAGGGTAGTATATAATTGTCGCCATGCAGGGCATTGGGAAATTTGTTGGGATTATCTAAGAGCATAAATTTTTTGCTTTGGTGCAGAAATGTTTTTTGTGGTATGTTGATGAATTCTTTTTAAGACCCGCTTGATGGGTTTAGAAAACCCAAGTTATTGACACACCATGAAGGTTTTCTATGGCCCAAGGAATAATTCACGAGCCGTAGTTATCCCTCCTAAGAAGATACACTAGCATGAGGTTTTTAAGACTGAAACGACCCCAAAAAGTGCCCGAAAATGTGTCTCGGAAGTGTCCAGAATCGTAATTTCTTTACATCTCAAACTCCGTGTGCAATATCGAAAATACAACTTCATGTTCTTGTTCAGGGAGTCATTTTGAGTGGAAATTAGGTCTAAGTCCGATTTAAGAGGAAACAATTAGTAATTTCGACTTTGATTAATTTTTGGTCCAGTTTTTTGACTTCAGTCCATGACTTTTAAGTCTTGGGTCTAAGTATTCCCAAACGTGAAAATACCTATACTTAGCCATTTTTCACCCTTATATCATTTTAAACATACCACAATACTCATTCAACACTTAGCCAAATATTTTACTCCCAGACTCGTCTCAATACCCTCTTCAGATCTGAGGATTTCCTATCAAGCTTCAAGTCTCCATCTCCAATCTTCATAAACTTTATCTCCAAAGCTGAGGTACGTTGGTTTGTTTCATGGGTTTCTTTCACCTATGATACCCAATCTCCCTTTTACTCAAATTACATGATTTAAAGTTGATTTATTCATGGATTGTATTTGTTATGAAATTCACTGTACACTATGTTGGATTTCATGAAATGGTGAATGTTTTATCATGTTTTGAGCTAAGAATCTAAGGTCTATTATAAGATTTGATGAAAGGTTTTGATGTATATTGCTTGACAGTATCACCAAGTATCTATTGAAGGTTTTTCATTGAATTTATTGGCATGATTTCACTCTTGCATTGCATGATTTTACACTAGCACTACACATCCTCTAAGTGTTTGATAAAATACCCGATTACTGATTCTTGAGGAATTGAAGGTCCAATGCATGTCTTATGAAGTGAATGATCATATGATGATTATATGATGATGGAATGATGATGTAATTGATGTATGTATATGATGACTATATGATAATGAAAGGAATGTGTGAATATGATGTTTGTATGATGATGAGAGGAGTGTATGGATAAAATAACTATATAATTATGGGAGAAATGTAACAACAACAACAACAACAACAACAACATACCAAGTGGAATCCCACAAGTCGGGTCTGCACTGGGTAAAATGTACGTAGACCTTATCGCTACCTCATAAAGATAGAGAGGTTGTTTCCTGGAAACCTTTGTCTCAAAAACCCATAAGCAGAATAAACTAGATATGACAAAAAGAAAGAAGGGGAATAGAAAGGGAGACTAATAATGGAAAGCACATAACAATATGTAAATGCGATAGATTTAACAGGCATATGACTTATAATGACAACACATGATATAAAACACGACTACTCCTACTATCCTACTATACCCCAAGACCAGACATCCACCTAACCCTACCAACCAATTTGCCTACTACTCTAATTCGCGACATCCACTCCTTTCTATCTAAGGTCATTTCCTCGATGAGAATGTGTTTCGCCAAATCATGTCTGATCACGTCCCCCAAATACTTCTTTGGTCCACTTTGACCCCTCCCTGTGTCTCCTAAAACCAACCACTCGCACCTCCTAACAAGAGCATCGGTACTCTTTTTTCGCACATGTCCAAACCATCGTAGTCTAAATGTGATATTGTCTCTATAGTGATGGGGATGACCAAGCCTATCTCGGGGGTTGTATGTCCGGGTGACCTATTTAGGAGTTGGTACCTCGATCGCCCAGCTTTGGGGGTGGTAGGCTCGGGTAACCTTGTTGGGGTTGGTACCCGCCAACCTTGTTGGGAGGTTTGTACTCTATCAACCCATTGGGGGGCTTGTACTCCATCAACCATGTTGGGGGTTTGTACCCATCAACCCATTGAGGAGGGGGGGGGTTTCTACTCCATCTGAAACAACCACAAAAAGTGCCTAAAAATATGCCTCGGAACTGCTCGAATTCTTGTTTTCCATATATCTAAAATTTCATTTGTTATTTCAAAAATCCGACTTCAGATTCTTGTTCAGGTGGTCCAAATTAGGAGGACAAGAATCTAACCTTGATTTTAAAGCAAAGGAATCGATCTATGAAATTTTCACTTGGTGCAATTTCCAATGAGGGTCCGCGACCTCTCTGCGACGGGGAGAGGGGTAATTTTGGCACTGTTTTTCTTAGTCCGTCCAAAGTTTTCTAAGTATTGGGCCTATGTTTTCCCAAACATGTTTTTACCTATACTTAGCCCTATTTCACCCTTATATCACCCTAAACATTCCCTAATACTCACCAAGACACTTAGCCAAATATTTTCTCCTAAATTCAAGTCCAAAACTCAAGACAAATCTTAAGGATTTCATCAAGGATCTAACTTAAGCTTCAAGACTCCATTTCCAATCTTCTCCGAGGGTTCTCCAAAGTCAAGGTATGTGGTGTTGAACCATTGGGTCCTTCCATCCATAGTGCCTAAATCTTATTTTTACTAATATTGAATGATTTAAAGTTGATTTTACATGTGGATCTTGTATATTGAGAAATTTACTGCACAGTAATTTTATTTCATGAAATTATGGTTGTTTTAGCATGTTTTGAGATCTAGATCTTGGATCTAATGTAGGATTTGATGAATGATTTTGATGTGAATGTCTTGGGGGTATTGCAAAGTGTTGATTGATGATTTTATAACAAATTTTCTTGTAGGATTTCATCTCTAAATTGCATGGTCTTTTACCCCCATTTCACACCCCCAAGTTGTTTGAGAAAATGTCTGACTATAGTTTCTTAAAGAATTGAAGATCCAAAGCATGATATATGATATGAATGATTTTATGATGAAGAAATGAGTTTATGTACATAATATATATGTGTGTGTGTATGTTCTATATATTGTGTTGCATTAGACCATGCCCGAATTGTGGGGTATAGGAGCCCGGATAACCATGTGAGGGATATGTACCGTGCCACCAGGATGTCCAAGTGTGAATGAAATCAACCATGTGAGGGGTGTAGTACCTCGCAACCAGAGTGTCCAGGTGTGAATGGCATTAACCATATAATAGATGTAAGTACCTCGCCACCAGGGTGTCCATGGTGTCCAGATGTGAATGACATCAACCATGTGAGGGGTATTTCACCTTGCTACCAGGTTGTCCAGGTGTGAATGACATATCCCAACCATAGTTGGGATTCTAGCTTGGTCTCTTCTACACATATGATATCTTATATAAGTATGTGTTATTTAAGTATGCTGTTAATATACTATCTCTTGTTATAATTCTGCATTTTGATTACATTGCCTATCTCTTGTTGGATTGCATCCCACATACTTAGTACATTCAAACATA